>MU400762.1:0-53511 GCA_022578965.1 Xylaria sp. FL1777 | reverse complement strand
TAAAAATTTTTATTTTTTTTTTTTAAAACTTTTTTTTTTTTTTTATAAAACTTTAACCTTTTTTTTTATAACATTTTAACTTTTTTTTTATAACTTTTAACCTATTTTTAATTAATTTTTTACTTTTTTTTTATAATATTTTTACTTTTTTTTTATAAAACTTTTACTTTTTTTTTATAAAACTTTAACTTTTTTTTTATAAAACTTTTATTTTTTTTTAATAAATTTTTAACTTTTTTTTTATAAAACTTTTACTTTTTTTTTATAAAACTTTTACTTTTTTTTTTGTAATATACTAGAAATAACCCTTTAAAATAAAAAATAATTACTATAAAACTTATATTTTTAATTTGCTGCTTTTTAAAATTATAACATTATTATAACATTTTGTTATACTTTTTTTTTTTTTGCTTTTATATTTTTTTTTTAAAAAATCAACTTATATTATATATTTTCTTTTATTATATATATATATTTATTACTTTTTTTTTTTTTATAAACTATATTTCTTGTTTTATTTAACTTTATTTTTTTTTTTAATATATTTTTTTTTTTTTATAATATTATACCTCTTTTTTTGCAAACTTTACTGCGTATTTTTAAACTATTATTTTTTTTTTTTTAAAACATTATTTTGTTTTTTTTAAACTTTACTTTTTTTTTATAAAACTTTACTTTTTTTTTATAAAACTTTACCTTTTTCTTATAATAATACAAAAAATTGCATTTTCTTTTTTTTTTGCAATATATGTTTTCGAAATAATAACCTATTAAATAATACATAATATAATAATAATTCTGTTTTTTTTTTTTTGTGTTTTAAAAAAATACTTTTTTTTTAAACGTAACTTAAAATAATAATAATAGCAGTTATTTAATAATTTAATAATTATAGCAGTTAGTTAACAATATAATAATAATAATAATTATTTAATAATATAATAACAATAATAGTTATTTAATAATATAATAATTATAGCTATTATTTATAATAAACTTATTATATATTAATATAACAGGTTTATTTTTAAAGTTTTAATTTATAAGCAATAATAAAATTTTTAGTAATAGTTTATTAAAAAGGTTTTTAAAGTACTTTTATTACTATATATTAATAAAGGTTTTAAAAAATTAAAAGTAATAAATATATTAATGCTTAGTAGTTATAAAAAAATTAATAGCTAAAGAGCTAAAACTAAATAAGTAATTAGTTATAAAAAAAGTATAATTATATAAACAAAAAAAAAATAAAAAAAATAAAGATTTTTTCTTTAAATTATTATAAGTTTAATAAACATTAAATTACTATAAGTTTAATAAGCATTAAATTACTATAAGTTTAGTAAGCTAAATAAGCTATTATATAACTTAGTTTTAGTTAGCAAAAAAAAAGTGCTAAATATATATAAAGGCATTAAGCTGCTTTAAAAGCTACTTTAGTGCTAATTTTGTAATATTATTTCTTTTTTTTTAAAATTGTTGTTTTAATAATTTTTTGTAAGTATTTTTCTTTTTTTTTTTTTATGCGTTAAAATATTAAAGCATATTAAAAAAACTAACTGCTTATTAAAAACAAAGCAAAAACTTATTTTTGCTTTTTTTATTAATTTTACTAATTATAAAGTTATGCTTTATTTTTGCTGCTTTAATTAATTATTAATATATAAAATAATAAATAATATGTTTTGCTGCTTTAAGTATATATGCGTTAGCTATTTTTATAACAAATTAAAAATCTTAATTAATTTAATTAACAATATAGTTTTTAAGCACTATTGTTTTAAAAAAAAAAAAAAGCAAACAAAGTAACAGCTACTTTTAGTTTAAAAAGAATTAAAACAAGCTTAAAATAGCTTTAATTTTGTTTTAAGCAAGCTAGCTTAGCTTTATATATAAAAACGTTTTTTAAAAGCAAAAAGTATTAAAATAGTTTAGCAAAAGCTTTAATTCTTAAATAAATTAAATAAAATAAAGCATATTAAAAAAAAACAAAAAGTATTAGTAAAAAAGTAAAAATAACAAAAAAAGCAAGCTAAAATAACGTAAGCTGCTTTATTTAAGTTTAATTAAAATTTTTTAAATGTTTTTTTTAAAGCTAACTTTTTTTTTTTAGTTTTAAGCAGTTAAAATATTAATAATAAAACTAATTTATAATTATTATAGCAATTTTTAAATGTTTTTTAAGTTTTTAAGTATTATTAGCATATAAATATTTTTTTTACTTAATAAAATATTTAATATTATTGTTATTTTAATAAAAATCTAGTATATTTTTTATTTTATAGATGTTTTAGTTTATTTTTATTTTTAATTATGTTTTAATAAGTATATTAATAAGCATTAGTTTTAATAAAAAAATATAAAAAACTAAGTAAATTTATATATTCTTTAGTAATAATAATTTATAGTTAATAAATAAAATAATTTTTTTAACTTTAAAAAAACCAAGTTTTTTAAATTTTAATTTATTGCTTAGTTGTTTTGTTTTAATTTAAAAAATATTAATATTTATATTTTATTTTTGTTATAATATTATTTAATAATATAATAATTATAGCAGTTAATTAACAATATAATAATAATAATAGTTAATTAATAATATAGTAATTATAGCAATTAGTAAACAATATAGTAATTATAGCGGTTATTTAATAATAAAATAATAATAGTAATTATAAAATAATATAATAATAATAGCAGTTTTTAGTAAAAAGAAAATACTAAAGAAAAAAAAAAAAAAGCAGTTATAAAATATAAAAAGTTATTATAATAAAAAATTTAAACAAAAACAAAAAAAAAAACATAGTTTAAATAAAATGCAAGCATTTATAGCAAAATGTTAAATATATTATGCTTGCTTTTTTTTTGCACTTAGTACTATAAAGTAAAAAAAACTTATTATATAGCTTAGCAGTACTATTTTTTTACTTGTATACTTATAAAAAAACCTATATAAAAAGCTAAATAAAAACTTTATATAATAATATTTATATTGCTACTTTAAAGCTTTATTACTTTATAAACATTAGTTTTTACTAATTAGCTTGCTAAATAAAAAGTAAAGTTAAAAAATAAAAGAACTTTTTTTTTTAAAGCTTTTAAATTTTTTGCTTTATTAAAAAGCATAAAAAAGCCTTTTGTTAGTTTTTTCTTTTTTATTTGCCTTCTTTTTTTTTTTTTTGTTTTTTTTTATTTCTGTTGCTAGTTTTTGCTTTATGTTAGTTTTTTGCTATATTATATATTAAGCATACTAGCTACGCTTTTTTTACATTCTTTTAAAAAAAAAGTTCTTTTGCTTACTTTTTGTTTATTAGTAGTTATAATACTAGTTTTATAAGCTTATTTATAATTTTTTTTAAATTAGCAAGTTTATTAGCTTTATATTTTTTGTTAAAACGCTGCTATATTATTATAGTATTACTAGTTTTTATGTTTTTTATTATATTTGTACTTTATAAACAAAATGCTAATTACTTAATAAATTAAAGTTATTATGCTAATTTTAGCAATTTTAATTATTTAATATTAAAACGCAAACTTATAAAGTTATAATTAAGTATTAAAAATTTAAATATTGTTTTAAGTAAAAATAAACTTTTTATATTGCTGTTTTATTATACTTTAGATATTTTAAGCTTAAATATTAATTTAGTAGCTAATTAATTTAATAGTTGCTTTTACTAAGTTTATAAGCTTGCAAAAAAAAAAATAAGCAAAAAAGTTTAAAATTAAAGCTATAATTATGCTAATAATATTTTATATTTTTATATAATTATAATAACTATTAACTTTTATTTATAGCTTTAATAATAACTACTTATTTGCAGCTAGTTTTCTAAAACTTTTACAATTAAAATTTTTTGCTTTTGCTTTTTTTAATTTATTTAAATTAATTATATTAAATAAAAAATCAAATTAATTATTTTTTAAACAAATATAAATAATCTTTAGCAATACTAAACTTATTATTTTTTATAAATAAATTAATATAGTTAAAAAGCATATTAGCTATAAAAAATAAATCGCTTAAAATAAATAAGTTAAAAATAGTTTTTAGAACTAAAAATAATAAATAGTAGCTAACTAACAAAATGCTTGCTTTAAATAGCAAAGCTAGCATAAAAAAAGTTTGTTTAAGTAATGCTATTATAAATAAAGCGCCTTTAATTAAACTTAATATAAATAATTTTACTAGTAAACTTTAAAGCAGTAAATATAAAAAAAAAAAGTTATAGCTATTTAAATTTAATAATAACTATTTTTGTTTATATTTTTACTAACATATATATTTATATAAATAAACTAAGTTTATAAAAAGCTATTAACTTTTTTTTATAACTTTATAAACTAACCTTAAAGCTAATTTAAATTTTTTTTAAGTAGTAATTAGTAAGTTAGCAATATAAAACAGTTTAGCAAACTAAAATATTAAAAAAACAAAAATAAAACTAGTTTTTAAGCTAAACATAAGCATTTATATATATTAAAGCCTTAATAAGTTATAAAAAGTATTGCTAAAAAAAATCTTATAATTAGTATAGTTCTTTTATGTTAGCTTATTAAGCTTTTTATAGCTATATAAGTATAAAACAGTACTAAAAAAATAAAAGTAAGCATTATTATTACTAAAGCTATAAAATAAAAAAACATTATTGCTATTATAACTAAATATAAAAAATTAGCAAATTAAAGTAATTATAAAAGCAGTAAATAGCTTATTATATAGCAAAAGTAAACAAAAAAAAAAATAACAAAACGTATGTTATTTTTTTTAACAATAAAATAAATTATTTAAAGTAAAAGCGCGCTTATAAAACAACTAAAGCTTAAAAGCTTAAAAAAACATTATATAATATAAAAGTTAATTAAAATTATAAAATTAAAGTATGTAATAAATATGTTTTTAATATTAATAAAGTAAAGTATATAAACAGAATTAAATTAACAAAATATATAAAAAAAAATAAAAAATAAACAACATTAAGTAAATAAAAAAATATAGTATGCATTACTTTTTTAAAATAAAGCTAATAAAAGCGTTATGTATTTATAGCAATTTTTTTAAAAAATTAATATAAATATATAAAAAATTAATATAAATATATAAAAAATTAATATAAATATATAACACTTATAGCTATATAATAAACAACTTTATAACTACTTATTATACTTTAATAAAAAACATATTATTTAGTTCCAAATAAAAAAAGCTATTCAGAAATATTAACAGCTTTTTTGTAGAGCTAATAGTTGCAAAAATATTTATATATATATTACTATATAGATTTTTTAAAGCATATAAGCATATAGCATAAATAGCATAGCAACTATTAATTTTATAACTAAGCTATTAGTGTTTTTAAATAAAGCACTTAATTTTAGTTTAAATAGCTAGTTTAAAACTATATTATAACTAATAATTATAAAATTATTTATTATATAGCTATAAGCATTATGTATTTTTAGCAATTTTTTATATGCTTATAATAACTTTTAATATTTAATGTAGTTTATAAGTAAACAACGTATTTTTTACTATTTTATTAAGTTTAATTATTAATAACTTTATAACTAAAGCATTTATTATTAAAAATTAATTAGATTTTAATTTATTACTTATTTTTATATTTTTATTATAAGTTTTTATATTATAGCTAGTTTTACTGCACTATTTATATTGTTACTAGCGTAGTAAACTTAATTTATTACTACTATGTTTTTTTAATGTTTATAATTGCATTAGCTTTTTTATATTTTTTTAAGCTATTAAATCTATTGCATTTTTTATAATAAGACTTTCTTTATTTTATAAGCGCTTTTTTTTACTTTTTTAATGCTTACTAAGTGCTTTATTTGCTTTGCAAAGCTTTTGGTTTTATATGTATATATATAGTTTTTTTTCTTTTGTTTTTTGTTTAAATTACATTTTTTTTCTAAAAACAATAAAAAAGTAACTAAAAAACGTTTTAAATTTTAAATAGTATTGCTTAAGTACTTAGATTTTAGTTTTAAGAATTTTTATCTTTTTTTTTTATGTTTTTTTTCTTTAGTATTGTTTTTTACTATAAAAACATAAGCAAATCGCAAATTAGCTTTTTAAACAAAAGAACAAATTTTTATACGTTTTTTGCATTAATAAGTATTTTTATATAACGTTTTAATAAAAAACTTAAAGCTAAAAAGCTAATAGTTATGCTAAATTAAAATAATAGCTAAAAATAAAACAATAATATAATATAGCATTAATTAATTTATGTAAGCATTTTTTTTTTAGTTTGCTTATAAAAAATATATTACTAATTTTTTTTTATATAATTATAATGCGTTTTTAGCTAATAATAATATAGCTTTAAACCTTAGAACTTAACTATTAGCTCTTTAAATATATAAGCATTAATATTAACATAAATAGCTAGCTTACAACAAAAATTCTAAAACTTATTAAAAATAATTTATGCAAGTTAGCTAAATTATTATAAAATATAGCATATAAGCAAAAAATATTTATAACTTTAGCAAAATAAAGTTTTAAATGCACAAAAGTACTAGCTTAATAATAATAATTAGCGCTAAAAAACATAAATGTTTTAAGTAAGCAAAGCTAAAAAGCAAAATATAAATAATAATAAATTAAGCTATTAATTTTTAAGGTTAAGCAGTATTACTATATTTTATTTTTTTAAGCAAAATATATTTAGTATTATAATATTATAACAAAAAACTACTAGTTAACTAAGTTATTGCTTTATTTAAAAATAGCTGCAGTATATTTAAAATAGCTAAAAGCTAAATTTAACATTTTAATGCTTATATAAAAAGCTGTACTAAAAAAGCTAAATGCTTTTTAATTTTAAATGTTTAGAAAAGCTATTATATAACAAAATTTAAAAAATATTGCTATATTAATAATATATTTTCTTTTTAAATGCTAGCTTATTTGTTTTATAAGCTTTAGCTTTTTAATTTAATTCTTTTTTGTGTTTTTTAATAGCATTATAAGCAATATATAAAACAGTTTATATAGTAGCATTTAACTTATATAAATAAAGCAAATTTTTTAGCTATGTTTTTAAACGCGTTTTAATAAGCTTTTATAGAAAATAATATTTAATTTAGCTTTAAAACAGCTAAGCTTATGCTTTTTTATGCAAAAAGAATTCTATTTGCTAAAAAAGTTTAAAAAATAGCAAAAATACTATCAGTTAATTTTAAAAAACTACTTTTAGTTTTAATAGCAAAAATATAAACTATTTTACTTAAAGCAAAAAAGCAATTAAATCTAAAAAAAAATAAAATATATATACATTTTAAAAGCTTAAAAATAGTTATGTTAAACTTAATAAACTTTATAACAAAAAAAGCATAAAAAGTTATACATTAATTAGCCATTTTGCGCTAATATATAAAAACGCTTTAAAAGAATAACTATAAAAGTAGCAAGCGTAGCAAAATAAAACAAAAGCAACTATTGCATAAAAAACTGCATATAGTACTAAATAATCAAGAAATATTAAAAACAAAAAAAAAAAAAGTAATAAAATGCAGAAAAAAAGAAAAAAGAAATAATTTAACAAAAAAGGTATAAATAGGTTAAAAATAGTATAATATTTATAAAAACATTAAATATAATATATAAACTTATTAAGCAAATAAAAATACTTTAAAAAAAGAGAATTTTAATAAATAAAAATGCAGTTAGTATATTATGCTTAATGTATTTATATTAGCGCATTAAGTATGCAAAAAAGTAATGTATATACTTTAATGTTATAACTATTTGTATAATATAAGTATTTATAAATTATAATATGCTAAAAATAATAGTTATTTTTTTTTTTTTTTTATAAAAGGGGTTTTATAGCTAGCTTTATATAAAAAAGTTTTTATAGCTAAACATATATATATACAAAGGTTTATATAAAAAAATCTAAGTATAAATTATAGCATATATTTAGGTTTATATATAACTAATTAAGTTTTGCTTAGTAGTAAAACTATAGTGTTTTTATACTATATAATAATAAAAACAAAAAACAAAGCAGTATAATTAACATAATAATATAAATTAATCTTTTTATATTTAATTTGTAAAAAGTTTTAATATATATTTATGCTTTATATAATATATAACTAAAAATAACTTAGTTTTTGCTTTAATAACAAGCTAGTTCTTTATTAATAAAGTTATTATTTTATATATAAATATTAGTAAGTTTTTTATTTTAATATTGCTTTTTTTTGTAATACTTTTATTTTTAGTGCATTACTTTATTTTAGGTTTTTAAGGCTTGCTATAGCTTTTTTATAGCTTTTAATTACTAAAAAAAACTATTTTTTTAGTAGTAGTAATAAATAAGCTTATAAAATAACAAAACAAAAATAGTGCCTTTTTTAAAACAACAAACATTAAGCTAAAGTAAATGCTTAACTTTTTTGCAAATTATATAAGTACTTTGTTTTTGTGCTGTTTTAAAATCTTTGCGTAAACTTAGTACTTTTTGCAGCTTTGCAACACTATATAAAAGTTATGCTTATTTTTAATGCTTTTATTGCTAATTATTAGCTATTAAACTTTTATGCTTTAAAAAAAGTTAATATATAAATTATAGTTGTTATTATTATATAAGCATACGTTTTTTTATTTTAAATACTTTATAAACTTGTTATAGTAGTTTTATTTTTTTAGATCGTAAAACAAATAGCAAGCTGCATTTTTTAACAAAGCTATAAGTAATTTAGCATAAAAAAAAAAAAAGCAAAAAGTTTTTACGGAATTCTTTGTTTAAAGGCTAAAAGCTATGCATAAAGCTATAAAATTATTATTTTTGTTGCTTAAAACTAAAAGCGCTATATAACTACTGTTAAATTGCTATATTAAGCTAGTTTTTTATATTACACGCTTATAATACTTATAATAAGCAGCTATTTTTTATAGAACTAAACTTACAAAAAACAAATATATTATTTAATAGTGCTACGTTATTAAAGCGCAAAAAAACTACAGCTTTTGTATGTTTTGCGTTTTCTTTATAAGCAATAAGCTTAGCATATGTATTATAACGTATAAAAAAAGCAAAAAAATAAAAACCTGTAAAGCTACTTAAAACTTCGCTTAAAAAAGCTGCAATAAAAAAAAAAAACATAGCAAGCTAGTTAAATTTTATAAGCAAAACTTGCTTTAAAAAAACAATAAAAAAAGCTAGAAAAATTGCAAACAAAAAGAAAAAACATATATAAGTAGTGTAAAATTTTAGCTTTAGCAAGCATGCTTTTTAAAAAGCAAAAAAAGTTAAGAAAAAAAAAAAAAAAAAGCAAGTTGTTTATAAAGCAGCTTAATAACATTTTTACGCAAGAAAACCTAAGTTAAAGTAAACAAATATACAAATATAAATAATAGCTATAACAAATATATAAAAAAGTAACGCTTACTTAAAACAAAAGTTCTTTAAGAACTAATTTATGTTTAAAATAAATAAAAAGCAAAAAGTACATAGCAAAAACGCTTTATATGTTTTATATATTTAATGCCTTTTTAGAAAAAACGCTTTTTAATAAAACGTTAGCAAAAAAAAAAATATAAAAAAGTAGTATTAATAGCACTATATATTATATAAAAAAAAGCAATACGTAGTATTGCTTTAAAAAAAAAAAAAAATCAAGTAAACATATGCTTATTAATATAAATATATTGCTTATATTATGCTTTAGCTAAAACTTAAACTTAGATTTTTTTATAAGTAGCAATACGTATTGCTATTATACTATTAAAGCAAAAAAAAAAGCAAAATAGTTAAAAAAAACATTACTTTTGTTTTTTAGCTTAGTTGCTTATATAATGTTTTAAAGCATATTAACAAATATATGTTTTAGCTTAGCAATAACTTTTTTATATTTTGCTATTAGTTTTAGGCACATTTATTAATTTGCAGTAATAAATGTTACTCTTAGTGCAGTAAAGCATATAAGTTTTTATTGCAGTATAAAATATAAAATATATGCGCGCTTTTTGCGTAGTAAACGTTATTTTGCTTTATAACTAGTTTAAAAAAACCTTTTTAAGTTTTATTTTAATACTTATATATATATTTAATACATAATATAGTTAAGCTTAGTACGCTTGTTTTATTACTTTTATGTTTTTATAAGCTATAATTTATTAGCAATATTATTAATACGCTTGTTTTACTATTTTTATGTTTTAGTAAGCTATAATTTATTAGCAATAATATTAGTATGCTTGTTTTATTACGCGCTATAATAGCAATAAGCACTTATTTTTTTTACGTTATAAACATTACTTAGTTAAAAAGCAACGTTTATAATAGTTTTATTAAGCAGTAATATATTAAATAATTTAGCTAAGCATTAAACGTAAAAAAACCTTTTAAAGCTACGTTTTTTTTTAAAGCTACGCTTTTTTTTAGTATAAATTTTTCTTTTTTTTTTTTTTTAGCTCCGTTTTTTTTCTTTTTTTTCCCTTTTATTTTTTTCTAGCCTTTTTTTCTTCATCTTTTTTCTTTTTTTTCTTCTTTTTCCTTTTTTTTTTTTGCTTTACATTTTGCTGCTATAGATTTTTTTTTTTTTATTAGCGCTTTATTTCTTTTTTTAGTTACTTTTTTTACTATATATTAACTTCTTTTAAAACAAAAACCTGCTTAATTTGCACTTTATAGCTGCTTTTATAGCTTACTAATTTGCTAACTGTATTAAAGTTTTAGTTAATATTTACTGCTTTTATTAGCGCTTTAAACATTTTAATAATACTAAAAAGCTATTATGCTATAGCATATAAATCTACGTAGCATGCTAAATCTACGTTTTATAAAAATAAGCTATTATAAACTTTACAAAAAAACTTTTTATAACTAATATTTATAAATCTGCTTTTTGCTTGCAAAACAATAGTTATATATTTAGCATAAAATGTTTTTAAAAAATATATAGTTATTTTTTTTTTGTATGCTTTTAATTAATAAAAGCACTTAAAAGTTTAGCTTTTGTTAAAACATAGCAAAAAAAGCAGTTTATTTTGTAAGCTATACGTTAGCTATTTGTGCTAAAAGTTTAAAAAACTATATAGCACTAAGTTTATTATTAGTATAATTAAAACTTTTGCTAAAAAAGTTTAGCTAAAAGCAAAATATACTAACTTTTTGTTTTTTATAGCAAGCTTAATTATATAATATAATATAAAAAGCGCTATACTTTTACTGCTGTTTTAAAAACTATAATACTACTTATATTATGTAATTTTATGCTATATAAAATCAAATTAAACAAATAGTTATAAAAATACTAAGCTTGCATTATAAAATGCATAAAAAGCATAATAAAACAAGAAAAAAAAACTTTATAAATTTTTAAACATATAATAAGCTTTCTGCATAAATAAAAACAAACATAAAAATAGCAATAAAAAGAAAAAACTTTGTAAGTCCTTAGGTATATAGTAGGCCTTTAGAGCTATAAAGTTATGTTGTTTTTCCGAAAAAAAAAAGCTAAAGCTGCTTTTTTTTTAATTTGCTACGTTTACAAAAACTTTCTTGCTTTATTATAACGTAATATAAATATGTTTTACTATTTTTCTGCATATATTATAACAGCGCAGCTAATTTATTATAGCTTTATGCATTTTTCTTTATAGTACTGCTTAAAAAAAAAAAAACAAAATAAAACATGCTAAAAATTTGCAACGTATTATAACGCTATAATAAAAAAATCAAGATTTAAAGCTATAAAATAACAAAAAGACAAAAAAAACTAATTTATAACAAAAATGTTTTGTTTTTTATGCGTATTTTTTTTTTTTTTATATATAAATAAAGAAAAAAAAAGGTTAAGTTTTTTAAGTTACGTAAATTTTGCATTTTTTTTATTTTTACTTTTATTACTACTTTTTTTTTTATTTACTAAACTATATTATTAAACTATATATATAGTTTTAAGTGCTATAAAAGCTTTTAAGCTAAAACAATTAGTAGCTTTTTTTTGTTTTAAATATAAATATAAATAAAACATTGCTTAATAAAATGCTACTATAAAGCAAGCAAACATAAATTTATTACTTGTATAAAATGCTGCTAAAAAAAAAGAACAATACATATGCTTTAAACACTATACTTAAAAAAAATAGTAGCTTTAAATATTAAATAGCTTTAAACGTAATAAATATACAAGTAAAAAAACTTATGCTTTAATGCTAAACAAACAATGCTATATACTATAGTTTTAAAATACTTTATAAAAAACTACTGTTTTGTTTTAAATATAAAAATAACAGTTGCTTTTAAATAATAATAAACAGCTATTTTTTAAATAGTAATAAACTATTTTATTTAGTTAAGCTTAATTATTGTTAAAATAAGTAAATATAATATACTTTATATTTTTTAAGCTATATATATTATTTATTTTTTTTAACTTTTAAGTTACTTTTTTTACTTTTAGTTATTTTGAATACACTTTTTTACTTGCTATATTGTATACTTTTTTATACTTTTAACAATTGTTTTATTTTTTTTTTTTTTGCTTTTTTTTTTTTTTTTTCTTTTGTTTTTTTTGGTTATTTTTTTTTTCTTTTTTATAATTCTTTTTCTTTTAAGCATACGCAATAAAATAGCTATACTAGCTAATTTATTTTCTTTTTTGCCTACTTAACTTTTTTTTTTAGTTTTGCTAGCAATAGATCTATTGCTTTAGAATTTGTAAACTTTAGAATATTATACATTAAAACACTTAACGTTTTTTTAAAAGCTTGCTAAAACTAAAAACTATTTAGTTTTATAGCTAACTTAATAATTTTGTGAACTAATATGCTTTTATAGTTATAGTTTTTTAACGTATGCTTTTTTTAGAATTATTATTACTATATATGCTATTTTTACTAGTTATAAAAGTCTTAAAACATTTTATAGTTAAAGCAACTTAAATAAAACTGCAGCTTTTATTTAAAAAATATAACGCTAGTTAATTAGTGCTACTACTTTATTTTTTTAGTTTTAATATGCTTTTTTTTATAAGCAGCAGTTATTGCTATGCTTTTACTAAAAAAAATAAGCTTAAATATTATTAAAGCACAAAAAGCAAGCTTTAAAAAGCTTTAGTAGCTAATAGAAAAATTAGTACTACTTTTTATACTTTTATATTATGCTTTTTTGCTTTATTATAACCGCTTAGTAGCTTTACGTTTTTTATTGCTAAATAAAGGCATAAATTATAGCTTTAATAAAATTAAAGCTATTTATAGCAGCTTTTATTTTTTTATTGCAAAAAGCTACTTATATGCTACAACAATAAAACGTTTTTTTTTTTCCGTAAAATTTTCTTGTTATGCTTTAGCTAGCTTAACTTTTTAGTAAACACTAATAGCTTTTTTTTTTTTAGCAAAACTAGCATATTATAGCAAGCTTTGCTATTATAGCTTTTGTTTAGCAAAAACTATAATGCTTATAAGTAAAAAATAATAGCGTTGCTAGGTTAGCTATTATGCTTAGCTTGCTTATTTTTATAGCTATAGTTGCATAACTATTAAAAAGCTTTTATGCTTAAAGTTAGTTTAGCTAAGCTTAAATAAACGCGAAAATCTAATAATGCGTTTTTATTATGTAGCTACTATAAAGCAATTTTAGTAGTATAACTTTTAACAGTTTTTCGGCTTTATTAAAGAAAAAAGCTAAAAAAGCTATTATATTTAGTACTACTTTAAACTATAAGCTTACTACACAAGTAACAAAGAACTGCTAGCATTATATACTTTTTTGCTATAAGTTCGCAAAAATTGTAGCGTTATGCTTTAGCTGCTTTTTAAGTTGCAAGTTTTTTTACTTATAGTAGCTATAGTAATACTGCTGCATTATAATAGCTTAGCAAGCTATATAGCAGCACTTTTAATATGTTAGCTTATTAAAAACTAGGTTTTTTAAATATAAAATAAAAGCTAAAGTTAGTAATAAAAATATAAACGTAGCAAAGTTGTTTTATGTATAAAAAAAAGCAAGTTATTAGCACATAATATTTAAAATTTAGCGTTACTTTTTAAGTTTTAAGTTTTAGTAAGCATAGCTCTTTAAATACGTTATAATTTTCTGCTTAAAAATAGCATAGCAGCATGTTTAACAAATTGCTACTTAGTATAAAGCTAAAAAAACAAAAAGTTTACAACTAATATTTTCTATAGTATTATTTTCTCTTGTTTTTTTTATTTTTTTTTGTTTTTTTTTTCTTTTTTTTTTAAAGCAATAATAATAATAAAATATAGTAGTACAATATATAATATATACTACACTACTTATACAAGCAAAAAAAAAAGAAAAATATTACTTATTTTTCTTTTGATTTCTGTAAAGTTGCTTTTTCTTTTTATAGCTTTTTTTTTTTTTTTTAGTTAAAGTTCTGCTTTTTTTTAACTTCTGTAGCATAAAAGCTAAATAACTAAATAATCTAACGTTAAATTATATAAGCTTATTTAGCTTTTTATAGTTTTATATTTTTACAAAAGGTATAATGTAATATTTATATTATAACTTGTATTGCTTTTTTTTTAAAGCAAAGCTTAGCAATATTCTTTTAATTCTTAACTAGCTAAAAAAAAAACAAAGCAAAAAACGCATAGTTAATAATTACTTTATTTTTGTTAAGTTTTAGCTTATAAAGTCTACTTTGTTTTTTTAGCATATATATTATAAAAAAATAAAGCAATAAGCTATTTATAGTACGTTTTATTTTATATATTAGGTTTTTTGTTCTTATAGCTTTTTTTGCTTGCTTTTATGTTTTAGTTTTTTTAGTTTTTTTTGGTTTTTTTTTTCTTTCTTTTTTTTTTTACTTTTGGTTTAGTATAAAACATTACAACTAGGCTAAAGCGCTTTTTATACATAAGTATAGCAATATAACGTAACATAGTTTGTTTATAGCTTATATTACGTTTTAAACTTATATATTATAGTAAGTATTAAGCAATAAGTAAAATACGCGTTGCTTTTTTTTTGTTTTTGTGCTATTATAATGTTGCTAAAACTTAAGGATTTTTTTTTGGTTTTATACTTTAAAAATAAGCTAGTTTTAAGCCTCGAATAAATAACCGCTTAGTAAAAAAGGCATTATAATTTATTAGCGTGCTTAAGATTTAAAAGAATTTGCTATTATATATATATACGTTATATCTAAAAAAGAAATGCTTTTATTATAGCATTATAAATAATTAGTATATAGTATAGTTTGCCCGGTATAGCATAAAAAATAAAAAGAAAATTAACTTTATGTGTTTTTTTAGTAGTAAATTGCTTTTTTTAGTGTTTTAACTTAGTATAGCACAAAAAATAAAAAAGAAATTAAAACTATGCGTTTTTCTAGTAGTAAATTGCTTTTTTTAGTATTATAATTTAATATATAAAATGCTTAAGACTTAGTTATACTTTTTTTTTTGTTCTGTATATATTTAGCTTTTTAATTTAAGTTACCTTTTAGTTAAAATTATAGGCCTGTTTTAGCAAAGCTTTTTTTACTGCAATTTTAATATTATTTACTTTAGTAATTATATTTTTTAGTTTGTTTTGCTACATTTAATAACTTCTTTTTTTACTAGTTTTTTCTTTTTTACTAAAGCAACACTAAAAAAGCAAATAAATAACAAAAGTATATATTTTAAATGCTTTTATTAACTAAGTAGTACGTAGCCTTAAATCTTTTATAAACTTTTATAATTAGTTTTAGCTTTTTTACTTATATATTAATATATTTTTATAAATAAAAATACAGCAGAAAAGTAACATTTACTATAATTTACGAACATACAACAGCATTATACCTTTTTTGCTATATTTTAAGCTATACTTTTTATTTTTTTTATATATATTACTTTTGCTATTTAACCTTTCTGATTTATTTATTATATTAATGCATTATTACTAGCATAACTATATATTTTATTATTTCTAATGATTTATTAATAATATAACATAACAAAAAAATATATCTTTTTTAAAACAGCTTAATAAAACTAGTTATACTTTTTGCTATTATTGCTATGCTTGCATAATAGTATTTCTATTTATTTATATTTATTTTTTATGCACTACTGCTATTATTATTACTATTACTACTGCTATTATTACTATTATTACTATTGCTATTATTACTGCTATTATTGCTACTATTATTGCTGCTAGCATTATAGCTACTACTACTGCTATCTTTTATAACTTTTAGTTTTTATTTTATTATTTTTTTTTTCTGCTAATTTTAAGAGTTTATAATTTTTAATATTTACTTTTAGTTCTTTTTATTAGTAAACAGAAATTGCTTTTATTTGCTGCTATAATATATTGCTTAAAGTTCTGCTAAGTTTTGTTTTTACAGCAAAAAATGTTTTTTAGCAAAAAAACAACAAAAACAAAAACAAAAATAAAAACAAAAACAATTTTTTTATAACTTTTATAAATCTTAAAAAAAAGTATTTTAATAAAAAATAAAAAGTTAATAACGTTTTAGCTAAGCAACTATATTTTAATATTTTTAGTGCTTTTTAATACTTCGTTAAGTAAGCTAGCTTTTCGCTAAAAAACTATATTTAAAAGCTTTTAAAGCACTTTAAAAATAGCTTTCTTAAAAAATAAAATAAAAACAAATCGGAAATTTATGCTAAAACACGTAAAGTGTTTAATTTAATAATATATAATGCTATTTATGCAAAGCAAACTAAAAAATACAAAAAACAGAATATTAAACGCTAAAAGCTTAGTTTACTGCAAATGCTGCTTTTTTTACTAAAATTTACAAATAATTTACTTTAGCTTATGCTTATTAATTAGTATTTTTTTAGCTTAAATAAAAAGGCATAATAAATAAATAACGCAGATTTTGCTTATATTTTATTACTAAAGCTTAAAGCTATAAATAGTATACTAATTTTATAAACAGCTATAATAAAGCTAACGCTTAAACTTAGCACATAAAATATATTTATAAAAATCTTTTTTTTAGTGCCTTTAAAAAACTACTACAAAAATTTCTATGCTATAGCACTATAATAAGTTATTAAAGTACAGCAAAAAAAAGCAGTGTTTTTTTATTTTATAGCACTAAAACGTTAGCTTAAAATATTTTTGCTATTATTAATATACTAAATTTAACACTTATAAAATCTTTTGCTTTATTTTTTTTTTTTGTTACAAATTTAAAAGCTAAGCAACGTACTGCTATAAAAACTTAATAATAGCTAGCATTTTTAGTACTAATATATAAATTAGCAAAAAATAAAAAACAAAAAAAAAAAGCAAATGTAAGTAATATTATAGCTAATCTTTTTAAGCTACTAAAAGCTTTTATTAGTATACGCATATAAAACATTGCAAATTATAGTTTTTATTGTTTTTTATTTAACATTTTTTCTTTTATAATGTATTATTTATAACGTAGTTTCTGCGGTTTTATATTTAATATTTTATTTTTTATAGTATTATATTTAAAATATAGTTTTTGCGTTTTTTTATTTAACTTTTTTTCTTTAATTGTATAATATTTATAATATAAACTTTTTATGTATGTAAACTTATTTAATAACTGTAGATTTATTCTTTAAAAAAACAAAGTATTAATTATGTTTAGTTCTTTTTATAAATGTACAAATGTAGTTTATAGCATAGCAAACTACGTTAGCTTACATTTTTGTTTTTTTTAAGCTAATAAGTTTAGTTTCTTTTATATATAGTAATATTAATTTATTTAGCAGCTAGTATAATTAAGCATTTTTTATATGTTTAAAGTAGTTTTTATAAAAAAGTTATTTTTAAAATAATAACTGCAATAAAAAAGCTTTGCTTTAGTTTTATTTTTATTGTTTTTAGTAATAAATAAACATATATTTTGCTATATACCTTAAAAACATATTAATATATTATTTATAAATTTATATAAAGTAAACACTTTAGCTTATTAAAGCATTATTAATGTTTGTTTTATTTGTTTTGTAGTATTTTAGCTTAATAAAGCATTATAAATGTTTGTTTTATTTATTTTATAGCACTTTAGCTTAGCAAAGCATTATAGTTGTTCGTTTTATTTATTTTGTAGCACTTTAGCTTAGCAAAAAATTAATAAAAATTGTTTTATTTGTTCTATAAAAACGCTATTACTTTTTATATTGTTTTTATGTTTTTTTTAAGCTAAACTATTGTATTAAAAATTATATTAGTTATGTTATGCGTATTAAAGTAAGAATTAAGCATAAAAAAACATTAATTTAAAACAAAAAAAAAAAACAATTAAAACAGCTATTTATATTAGTACAACAAACAAAAAAATCGCAAGTAGTTAATAAACACTTTAAGGTTTTTAGCAATATAAAAGCGTTATGTTTGCTGCTTTATTTTTTAAGCTTTTATTTAGTGCTTTTAATTTGCTAAATATTAGCGCTTTTAAGCTTTTATTTAATGTTTTTTATTAGCTAAATATTAACGCTTTTGGGATTTTTTTTGTTTGTTTTTATATGTTTTTAAATGTTGTTTTTTTATAGCAATTTAAATATTTTTTTACTTGAAAAAAAATAGCTAAAAACAAATTATTTTTATACTAAGTTTATTATAACGCTTTAATAAGTACTTGCAGCATTTTTTTTAAGCATAAAAACATGTTTAGTGTTTATAAAGCAAAGTTATTTAGTTTATGTTATTATTTAAAAACGCTATAGTAATTATAGCTTTTAAAAATATTTTGTTTTTATATTAGTAACGTTTAAAAGCAATAAATATTAAAAATAATTATAATAACACAAAAAAATAGCACGTTGCTAGTAATAAGCTTATAAAGCAAAATATTTTAGCTTAGTTTATATTATTATTTAAGGAGTTTATAATAATTGTAGTTTTTAGAAATATTTTGTTTATATATTAGTAACGTTTTAAAGCGATAAACAGTAGGAAAAAAAAAGAATAATAATATAGAAAAACAAAACTAGTTTATATTATTATTTGAAAAGTTTATTATAATTGCAGTTTTTAATAATGTTCTGTTTATATATTAGTAATATTTAAAAGCAATAAACAGAAAGAAAAAAAAAAAACAATAATACAAGAAAACAAAACATTACTAGTAAGAAGCTATGCTGTAGCAATGTAAATTTTTTTTTTTTTTTTGTAGTTTATATAAGAAAAAAATAAATTATTATTGTTAAGTTTACTATAAGCTAGCTTTAACTAATTTATTTTTATGTTAATTATTAACTAAGTTTTTTAAGCAAAAAATGCTTAGTTAATAGTTAATAAAAAAGCAGATTAAGCAAAGCTAGCTTATAGTAATTTTATTAAAAGCTATAAATTTGCTTTTTTATAAACAATAGAGTTTCTTAAGCAAAAAATGCTTAGTTAATAGTTTATAAAGAAGTAAATCTGCAGTAAAGCGAAGTAAGCCGTAATAAAAAAAAAAACAAAAAAAATAGCTAATATACTTTGTATAAAGTGCACAAAAGAAATGCTTATATTTTTTGCAGCAATACGTTTATAAATTATGCATATAAAAACAAAAAAAAAAATATATGCATTTTTTATTAAGTATTTATATAAGCTATTTATATTTACTGTTATATTATATTTTTATAGTATATATTTAAGTATTTAAGTACTTATAAAAAGAAAAAAAAAACAACGGATATGCTTTTACTTGCATTTAAAATAAAGCTGCTTTTTAAGTTGCTATAGCAATACGTTAGTATATTTTGTATGTTTAAAAAAAAAAGAACAGCTGACGTATTCTTAATAGCATACGTAGCAAAATAGCTTTTGCTTTTTATAATAACGCGTTTTTTTATATATTATATATATAAAAAAAAAAATAGCTAATATATTTTTTTAATAGCGTATTTAATAAAGTTATTTAAGCTTGCTACTGCTATATATTTTTATATTATAAACTTATTGTTACTTAAAATAAATAAAAGGGCTTTTTGTATATAAGCTTTGCTTTAAAACTTTGCAAAACATACTTTTTTTGTTTTTTTATATAATAAATAGCTTAAATAACACGTGTTGCTTTTTGACTTTTTAGAACTTATTTTTTGTTTTTTTATATATAAACAGCTTAAATAATATATATTGCTTTTTAACCTTTTTTAACTTATTTTTTATTATAGCTAAAAGCTTTTTTTTATTATAGATATAAAATATGTTTTTTTTTTTTTAGTTAAATTTAATACATAAAATAAAAAAAAAACCCTAAAAAAGCAATAAAAAATAATTAAATATAAAATATATTATAGCTTAAAAGCTTTTAGGTAAAAAAAAGATAAAAAAAAGTTTAGTTTACTGCTATAGCTAAAAAAAAGTTAGCTTTGCTTTACTATTTAAACATGTAGTTAAAAGGAAAAAAAAAAACAATTAGGCTTACAAAACAGCTTATAGCGTATAGTTTTTTTAAAAAAAAAAGCTTTTAAATAAAAATAGCATACATATATAAAAATACGTTAAAAAACAAATATATATATGTAGTTATAGTTTATAACTATATTTTTTGCTAACATTAATAAAAAAGTATAACGTAAATAAAAAGTAAAACGTATGTTTGCTATAAGTGCTACTAGTTATATATAAATTAAAAAAAAAGCTAGATTTTTTTGTTATAATTTTTAGTTAGTTAAATAATAAAACAATTTAAAGTTAATGTTATAATGTAGTATTAAGACTTTTTTTATGCAAAAGAAAAGCAAAAGTATAAAAGTAATAGTTGTTTTGTAAACTTTTTTGCTTTAAAATCTATTGTTAAAGCATATATACTTTATAGTTTTAATACATTAAAGAAACACAGGAAACAAAATAGTAGAAAAAGAATAGCAAAAAAATATATATTAAAAAAAGAAAAGAAAAAAATAAACAAAAATAAAATAAAATAAAAAAACAAAGCATAACTATGCTATAACTATAATAAGTTTAAAAGCAAAAAAGAAAAAAAAGCTAAAAGTGTTTTATTATTTATATATATAAGTTATTAAAAGTGCTACATATATTAAAAATTATATGCTTACTTAAATATGCTAATAGATTTGTTGTTATAAGTAATATAAAAAAGCAATTATTTTTTTTTTTAGAAATAAATGTAGATTAACTTTTTGTGCTTATGTTTGCTTTTATAGAAAATTTTGCAAGCGCGGAAAAACTACAGAAAAGATTTCTGCTGTTGCGTTTTGCATGTTATAGTTTTATTTAGAAGCTTTTTTTATACTTCAGTTATATTTAAAAAAACATTTTGTAGCAATATTTTATGCAGAAAGTCTTTTTAATATAGTTAAATTTTTACTTCTTTTTTATTTTATATCTTTTTTATTTTATATATTCTTTTTATTTTATATATTTTTTCTATTTTATATTTTTTCTATTTATTATTTTTTTTATTAATTTATTTATCTATTATATTTTTTATTTTTTTTTATTTTTAGGTATTTTGATTTTTTATTTTTTTCCTTTTTTATTTTCTTTTTTTTCTTTTTTTTTATTGTATTTTTTATTTATTTTAATATAGTTTTTATAATTCTAACTTTTATATAGATCTTAAAATATAATTAAAAATAATAACAATAAAGCTAACGTTGTAGCTTTTTTTACTTAAAGAAAAATCTATTAAAACTTGCGCTTTTAACTTTTTTTAAGTGCTAATACTCTTTTTGCTAAAATTTTATAACAATAATAACTATTTTTATGGAAAACTAGCTATTTAGCAACGTTTTTTTCTTTATATAAAAAAGCAAATATTTTTTTTACTAGTGTTATAATAGCTAACTTAATATATGTAAAAACTTTCTGTTTTTATTAAATCTTTTGCTTAGCTTTATAAAAAATGCTAAAAAAGCAAGTAATTAGCAAGTAGCTTATTTTTTAAGCGGTTTTATATAGCATAATGCTAATCTGTTATGTATAAGAGCTAAGTGTTTAAAACTTAAATATAGCTTGATTAATTATAGCTTAATTAGCTGCAGCAAATAATTATATAAAGTTTTGTACTAGCTTTTAAATAGTAGCTTTAATTATTAGTGCTATAAATAATAAAACAGCAAAAAAGTGCAAAACTTTAATGTAGCTTAATTAGCTATAGCTTAATTAGCTATAGTAAATAACTATAAAAGGTTTTATATTAGCTTCTTAAAAATAGCTTTAGTTACTAAAGCTATAAATAATAAAACAGCAAAATTCTTATTTAGTAATTCTTTTAAAAAGCAACCTAAATAAAATAAAACATACTTAGTAATAAGCTTTATTTGTTTTAAAATAAAAGAACACTAGCTTTTAAATAGTAGCTTTAATTATAGGTGCAATAAATAATAAAACAATAAAATTCTTACTTAGCAATTTTTTTAAAAAGCAATTTAAATAAAATAAAACATATTTAGTAGTAAGCTTTATTTGTTTTAAAACAAAAAAGCACTAGCTTTTAAATAGTAGCTTTAATTACTAGCGCTATAAATAATAAAACAGCAAAAAGTATTTAAAACTTGAATATAGCTTAATCGATTATAATAAATAACTATATAAAGTCTTGCATTAGCTTTTAAATAGTAGCTTTAATTATTAGTGCAATAAATAATAAAACAGCAAAATTTCTATTTAGCGATTCTTTTAAAAAGCAACCTAAATAAAATAGAATATACTTAGTAGTAAGCTTTATTTGTTTTAAAATAAATAATATATTAATTATTAAAGCTTTTTATAGTTTTGTTTTTAAAAGTAAAGATTTTTATATTTTAAGCTACTAAAAAAAAGTTAAAAAAAACTAAGCAATCTTTTTAGTTTATATTTTAAAGCTAAAATTATAAGCTGCTGCTAAAAAGTTAAAAAAAACTAAAGTTTTAGTTTTAAAGCTAAAATTTTAAGCTACTGCTAAAAAGTTAACAAAACTTAAGCGATTTTTTTAGTTTTAATTTTAAAGTTAAAATTTTAAGCTGCTATTAAAAAATTACTAAAAACCGAAGTTTTAGTTAAAAAGCAAAGATTATTATATTTTTAAGTTGTATTTTAAAAGTAAATATTTTTGTATTTTAAACTGCTGCTAAAGAATAAAAAATACTTAAAAAATTTTTTCTGTTTTATTTTTAGAACTAAAGATTTTTATGTTTTAAATTATAGCAAACTTACTAAACACTTTTTGCTATTTTTATATGTATTATGCTATAAAACATTAAAACTGTATTATATAAAACAAAAACTATTAAAAACGGTTTTGTATATTAAAAAAAGAAGCTATTTTGCTTTTATAAATTAAAGATCTTTTTTAAGCTATTGCAAAAAACTAAACAAAAACTAAGCAATTTTTCTAGTTTTAGATTTTAGAACAAAAAATGCTTTTGTTTTTAAGTTTAGTGCAATAATAGTTTTACTTAAAAGCTAGCTTTATAATATAAGCTATAGCAGTAAAACTAACGTATTAATTAAAGCAATTATATTATATTTAACTTAGTTATTTTGCTGCTATTTTAAAAGGCTAGGTTTAACGTTTAACAAAAAAACATTACAAAATCTTAAAAAACTAATAATTAACATATAAACAGAAGTAATAATAATAAAACTAATAAGCTAACAAAAGTAAAACAAAGTAATTTTATGTATTTTTTAATGCTTTTATGCTGCTTTATATTAGTGTTATATTATTTTATGCTAGTTTAAAAGCTTTTTTTGTTTATTTATAAGATTTTTTGTATTTTAAAAGCAGTAAAAAATAGCAATTAGCTCTTTTTGCAGAAAAATATATATAAAGTTTTTAAGTATAATAATTTGCTTTATATAATAACTTTTTGCTTTGCTTTAAAATCTTTTTAATAAAGTTTTTATACTTATAACATATATAGTATAAACAAAAATTACGTAATAAAATAAAAGCTTAATAAAGTTAAAAAAAAGAAACCCTAGTAAAAAAAATCAGTAAATAATATAAAAAATATAAAGCAAAAAATCATATATTTTATTAATTATATATGCTAAGCATTTTATAAATGCGTAAAAAAATAGCATAACTAATATAGCAATAATTATTAATATACTAACAAAAGTAGTTATAATATATAATAAAAGCAATTATAGCTAAATAGCAATAATAGCTAATAATTTAACAAAAAAAATTATAACATTTTTAATATGTTAATAAAAGTAAACATAATATATAGCATGCTAACAAAAGCAAAATAACTATATTTTATATAAAGAAGCAAAAATCTTTTACTAAATATAAATTTATAAAAAAAAGCTTGCTGCTTTTAAAAGCTATACTAATTACTGTAGCGTTTAAAACATTTTTTTCGTAAAGCTAAACTTAGTACTTTTATTATAACAAGCAATGCATTTTTGCATTTTTTTTAACTGCTAAAAAAAAGCGGAACACTATAGCTAGCAACACGAATAATATGTAAGCTAACGCTTTTTTTGCTAAAGCTTTGTTTTTTTAAGCCTTTAGGCTTACTTTTTTTGTTCGGAAAAGCAAAGGCTTAAACATGCGCTAAGCAAACGTTAAAAAAAATAATATTATTAACTCTAAGCTTTTTGTTTTTAAGCAAACCTAAAGAACAGCAAAATATTATGTAAAAATAAATATTAGCTTAGTAAAACTATATGCTAAATGCGCTTATATAAACTACAATTGTTTTTTTAAATATTTGTATTTTTTTTAAAAAGTACATTAGTAAACTTTTATAAAACTAAACGTAATAAAATAATTAAAATAAAGAAATATTATGTTTAAAGTAAGTATAAAAAGCAGTAGTATATTTATTATATGCTATAAAAATTATAGTAAGTAAAAAAGCTATATATACTTTTAGCTATATATATATATTATATTGCTTTTATAACTAATAGATTTTACTGCTGCAGTTTTTAATGCAACATAAATAAAATTAAACTTTATATAGAAAATTTAATACTATATAAGTTATGTTTTATAAATAACAATATAGCGTAAACCTTTTAAGTAAAAAACAAATAACACTACAAAAAACTTAAAAAAAAAAGCAATGCTACATAAAGAACTAATAGTTAACAATAATACTATATAAGCTATTTAAAGCAATATTACATAAGTTTTTAAAAAAACAAATATTATTAAAGTAATAATAATTTAAATTACTTTAGGTTATTTTTTTAGCATACTAAGTCCTTTTTAAAAACAATATTATTTTATATTAGTTTTTATATATTAAAAAATAAGCTAAAGTATAGTTATTATATAGTTTTAAATATTTTATTTTTAGTAGCCTTTATTAGTTTTGCTTTAGTTTTAAGTTTTATTATAGCTACTTATAATTACTAAAATTATAGCTACTGTTTATTTTTAGCTTTATATTATTTATAATGTTTATTTTGTTTTTTTTTTTGCTAGTTTTATTGCTATTAGTTAGCTTTTTTGCTAGCTTACGTTATATAGCTAGCTTTATGTTTAGCTTTTTATATAATACTACATATTTTATAAAGATTTTTTTTGCTAATGTGCTTATTTAATATAGCAACTTAAATGCTAGTACTAAGCTATTAGCTTTTAAGTCTTTTAGTTTAAGCTATGCTAATAAGTTAACAAAAAAGAATAGCAGTTTTATAGCATTAAAAAATATGCTAAAACAAAATATATGCAGTTAAAAAAACACAATAAATTGCTTAGTAAGTATATAAAAAAGCTGTTCGAAAAACATGCGTAAAAAACTTTTACTGTAATAGTTAAATAAATACTAAAGTATAGCATTAAAGCTAAAATAAAAAGCATTATGTTTTTATTACGTAAGTATTATAGCATATTAATATATATTATAGCATGCTTATATAGCAGCATTATAAACTTAATTAAATAATAGTAGCAAGTATATTAATATAGTAGCTACTAAGGCTTTTTTAAATAAGTAACTTATGTTATTATATAATAGCTTTTTTTTTATTATATTATAGCATAATAGCTTTAAGCAGCTATACTTAAAACTAAAAAAATCTAATTATATAATAACATGCTTAAACAATTAAACATAAAAAAACTTAGTTTTTTTAAAGTTTAGCATAACTAAAATATAAAAGCTAGCATATGCTTAATAATAATTAAACTAGTTGTTAAAAAACAAGCATATAATGTTTTTGCCGGTAAATATAGCAAGCTAGACTTTTTAAACCTTATAATACTAAAAAGCAAAGCTTTTACTTAATTAACTAGCATAATTATTTAAAGCGCTAAGCATTAATGCTATATATATAAACTAGCTTTAATGTTTATTTGTATTATAATTATTAAAATTATAAGTCTTTGTTTTTAGTTTTTGCTATTATATAAAAGCAAAAAATAAAAAGTTGGCATTATTAAATAGCGCTGTTTTTTTTGCTTAAAAGCTTTTAACTTTAGTTTTGCTTAAAGCAGCAAAAACCTAAAAATAAATGTAGTAAACATTAAGTAAGCTAAAAAGTTAAAAGTAGCTTTATATATAGTTTAGCTAGCTTTTATATAAAATATTACATTATTTTTAGTAAAAAAGCTTAAGTTTTTTAAAATATAGCTTGTAAGCTTTAAAAAACTTTAAGTTATATATATAAGCAATTAACTATAGTGCAAGCTTAAAAGTTTTGCTGTATAATAGCTATGCTTTATAATATTTAGCAGAAATAGTAGCATAGTTAGCAATGTTTTAAAAGTTTTTTAGTAGTATTATTTTAAACTATTTATTTATATTAAGTATACTTTGCGTTATACTTTACTAAGTTATTTTTAATTAATTTTAACGCTTAAAAAAAAATAAGAAAAGCTGCTTTAAAGCATAATTCGTAAGTTAAAAAATATATTACTTAAATATATTGTTTAGTATTTATAGCATGCTATACTTTTGTATTACGTTTTTTAAGCTAAGCTTTTGCAATAGCTTTTTTAATTTATTAGCTATGCAGTAATTCTAAGTAGTATATTATAGCTATAATACTTAAAAAAAAATACTATTAATGCAAGTTTGCTTAAAAAAAGTAAGCAATATTTAATTAGTAAGCATATATTTAGCACACTTAATAGTAATAAATTGCTTTAGTAATGTATTGCTATTAAGTAATATAAATATTATTAGCTTTTTAATAAGCTTAATAAAGTAAACAGCACAAGCAAGCAAAAAATTATTTAGCTAGCATATTAAAACAAAGAAAAAAAGGTTATAAGTAATAAAATTAGTTAGTAAAAATAAGCAAGTAATCTGTTAAAAAAGCAGTTTATAAAAGTTTATAGCAGTTATAATATAAAATTAAAGCATATAATATTTATAGCGTATATTATAGTAAAGCAACATAAAAGTATTAAACAAAATAAATAATATATAGTATAGCTAGCTTTTATAAAATTAAAAAGCGTTAAAAAAAAAAAAAAGATTAAGTAGTACTGCTTTTTGTATTAATAAGTAAGCTTTGCTTTAGTAGTATTATTTTAATAAGTTTAAGCTAAAAAATAATAGGTTAAACTGCAATAAATTAAAAAAATAAAATCTTTTTATAAGTATTTATATATACTGCTTATAAAAATTGTATAACTTAACTTAGCATAAAGCTACTTTTTTAACTTAAAGGTTAACTAGCGTAATTTTTACTATTTTTAGCTTTTTTATATTTTAAAACAAGTATTATAAATAAAAAATTTAATAATATTTTTAAAATAAGCTATTATTATTGTATGCTTTTTTAGCTAAGCATGCTAATTTATAAAGCAAAGTATACAAAAGTATTATATTATTAGTTAAATAAAAAGGTTTAATAATATAAAGCATATTTTAAAAAGCAAAGTTAATTTATATAGCATTAAAATAAAAGTATTACTAGTTTGCTATTAAAAAATAGTTTATATAGAATTTTTGCAGAGCACTTTTTATTAAGTAGCTTATAGTTATATTTTTAATATTATATTTCTATAAAAAAAAAATAAAGCTAGCAAAATAGCTAAACAAATGCTAGTTATATAAGGTTTTAAAGTAATTTTAAAATAGTTTTATATATTTATATAAAATAACATATTGCAACTAAATATACTAAAAAAAGCTAAAACCTTTTGCTAAAGCTTGCTAAATGTTTGCTTTTGTTTTAGCTTAAGCAAAACTAATAAAGTACTAAATAATAATTATAAATAAACAGAAAGCATATAAAGCAAGTAGTATATAGTTCTTTATGAACTGTTTTTATATTTTAAATAGCAAATAAGTAGTTTAATGTTTGAAAATCAAAAAAAAGTAAGAAAAAACAAAATAAACAGTATTATTAAAACTATATTTAAAGAAGCTAAGCTACAAATTTCAGGTTTTATAAAGTTCTACTAAGTTAAAAATACAGTATAAATTTTAAAAAAAAGTAAATTAAAAAAAAAGTAAATAATTTAAATTTAATGTTGCTAAAAGAAATATAGCAAAAAAACAAAGCTAAATAATATAGTTATTAATATTATATTAACAAGTAATATATATTTGTTAGTAAATATTATAACAAAAGGCCTTAGTAAACAAAAAGAAAAACGTAAGCTTATTAGCATTAAAAAAAATATGCTAAAAAAAAATTTATAGCGCTTTTAGCTTAGCATAAAATAAAAAAAGGTTAATAAGATTATTTTGTTTTAAAGAATTAATATAAAGAGCTAAAAAGCTTTATATAAAATAATTAGTTATATGTTTTAATGTATAGCTAGCTATATTTATTATTTTATTTATAAAAAGGAATTAGTATTGTAAATCCAAAAATGGAAATAAAAACTATAAAAAGAAAAAAAATAGCTTATAAAAAACTAACTACTTTAAAACTAAAAAGAACAAAAAAAAAAAGGCCTTTAGAAAATAAAATATTCTAAGACTTAAAGTCTTTTTAAAGACTTTAGGTCCTAAGATATTTTGTTTCCTAAAGGCCGTTTTAGAAATATAAACAAGCTAATAATACAAACAAAAATAAAAAGAAACAAAAAGAACAAAAAATAAAGCATACTATAGTTGCATTAATAAAAGTAAAAGTGCAAAATTTGTTTTTGTGTGTAATAATATGCATTGTTAAATAAAAAGAAAAACTGCTAGCTAAGCTAATTATAGTAAACTAATAATAAAAAAAAAAGAGCAAAAGCAGAAAAATAATGCTTGCTAAAAATAAAAGCTTTACTAGCAATAAAAACAAAGGAATTTTGCTATAACGAAGTAAAAAAAAAGTTAAGCAATAAAACAATAAGCTTATTTGAAATATAAAGCGTAAAAAACAAAGAAAAAATCAAGAAAAAAAAAATAACCGGTTTTAGAGCATTTAAAACGGTGCTATTATTTTTGTTGCTATTAAGAAAGCTTAGGTTACTAGAACTAAAAAAACTTCGGGATTAAGAACAAGCAGAAAAAGCAAAAAAGAAAAAAAGTTCTAGTTTAAGCAGTTTAGGATCTGTAGTATTGCTATCGTTTAAATCTAAAAAAGCAAAACTATTTATATATAGTAGTTCTGAAAATTGCTTAAATAAAAAAATAAAAAATAGCAATAGTACTTAAAAATAAATAAAAAAAAGTTAAGTAATTAAAAATGAAACGTTTGTAAGAAAAAAAAAAGAAAATAAGCAAAATTAGCTGCAAATAAAATAACAGTAGTACAAAAGCAAATTAAAAGTTAAAAGTAGTAAAGTAAAAGCATAAAAATATATAAATACTAAAGTGTTTTTATTAAAAAATAGGTTAAAAAAAAAAATATAGAATTAACTAAAAAGTTAAGCAGTTTTTTGTTTTAGTTTAACAATTTGTTATGCTTAGGCTTTTTTGTATTTTTGCTAATTATGTTTAGTAGCTAATAAAAGTATAATAATTAAGCTATAAAAAAAACAGTAAAGCAAGCAGAAATAATAATATAATAAATAAAAGCGCTAAAAAAAAGCAAGTAAAAATAGCAATACAATAAGTAAAAGCGCTAAAAAAAAGCTAAAAAGGCGCTAAATAAGCACTAGACGGGCACTAAAAAATAAGCTTAATAATAGTGCATAACTTAAGAAAAAACAAGCTATAACAAAAATGCAAATGTAATAAAAACGGAAAAAAAAAAAAAAGAAAAAAAAAGCAATAATAACAAGCAATAAAATTTATAAATAAATTTTTATAATGTATATTAAAAGAGTTATAGTATTGCAAAAAAGTTAATATGCAGAAAATTAAGTATATTAAGCAGCAAAAAAAAAATAATTAGCTTTAAATAAAGCAATGCAAAAGTACTGTTATGTTAAGCTAGCAAATTACAAAAATAAAAGCATGTAAAGCTAGCAAATAATTAGGCATAAAAGCTATTAGTAGAAAAATTAATAGAAATTTTCACTAAGTTAAACGTATAAATATGCTGCTAACCTTAACCCAAGGAACAGAAAAATCTTACTTTTTTTTTTTAATACATTATTTTTTTTTTATAATATTATACCTCTTTTTTTGCAAACTTTACTTTTTGTTTTTAAACTATTATTTTTTTTTTTTTAAAACATTATTTTGTTTTTTTTAAACTTTATTTTTTTTTTATTAATCTTTATTTTTTTTTTATTAACCTTTATTTTTTTTTTATTAACTTTTATTTTTTTTTATTAACTTTTACTTTTTTTTTAATAATTTTTACTTTTTTTTTATTAATTTTTACTTTTTTTTTATTAATTTTTACTTTTTTTTTATTAACTTTTATTTTTTTTTTATTAATTTTTACTTTTTTTTTATTAACTTTTATTTTTTTTTTATTAATTTTTACTTTTTTTTTATTAATTTTTATTTTTTTTTTATTAATATTTACTTTTTTTTTATTAACTTTTATTTTTTTTTTATTAACTTTTATTTTTTTTTTATTAATATTTACTTTTTTTTTATTAACTTTTATTTTTTTTTTATAATTTTATAAAATTTAAACATATGTTATAATTTATATAAGTTTTAAAGCAAGTATGTAAAAAAAGCCAAAGGTTTTTTGCTAATTAAATATATTTATAGTTTAAAAAAAGCATAATAATATAAAAAGCTTTTTTTTTTTTGCTTTTAGAATAATAATTTTAACTAATAAACTTTGCGTGCTATAGTATTATGCAATAATAATAAAGCTAACGTTACAGCTTTTTTTGCTTATAAAGAAATTTTTTAGAACTTATACTTTTAATTTTTTTTAAGTGCTAATACCTTTTTTGCTAAAATTTTATAATAATAATAATTGTTTTTATAAAAAACTAGCTGCTTAGCAATGTTTTTTTTTATATATATAAAAGCAAACACTGTTTTTATTAGTGCTATAATAGCTAATTTAGTATATTTAAAAAATTTCTGTTTTTATTAAATCTTTTGTTTAGCTTTATAAAAAATGCTAAAAATGCAAGTAATAGTTTAGTAGTTTATTTTTTAAGCAATTTTATATAGCATAATATTAATTTATTACTTATAATACTTAAATGTTTAAAACTTAAATATAGCTTAATTAGCTATAGTTTAATTAAGTATAACAAATAACTATATAAAGTTTTATATTAGTTTTTAAATAATAGCTTTAATTATTAGTGCTATAAATAGTAAAACAACAAAAGTGTTTAAAACTTAAATATAGCTTAATTTACTGCAATAAATAACTATATAAAGTTTTATATTAGCTTTTAAAAAGTAGCTTTAATTACTAGTGCAATAAATAGCAAACTTTTTTAAAAAACAACTTAAATAAAATAAAATATATTTAATAATAAGCTTTATTTGCTTTAAAATAAATAATATATTAATTACTAAAGCTTTTAATAGTTTTTTTTTTAAAAGCAAAGATTTTTGTATTTTAAGCTATTATTAAGCAATTTTTTTAAGCTTAATACTTTTATTACAACAAATAATATATTTTTGCTTTTTTTTTAGCTATTAAAAAAAAGCAAAACATTATAGCTAGTAATACAAACAATATATAAGCTAATGTTTTTTTTGCTAAAGCTTTATTTTTTTAGGCCTTTAAGCTTACTTTTTTTGTTTAAAAAAACAAAAGCTTAAATATACGCTAAATAAACGTTAAAAAAAATAATATTATTAACTTTAAGCTTTTTGTTTTTAAGCAAACTTAGAAAACTTATTTAGCTGCTAAAGCTACTGCTTAAAAAAGCAAAGCAATTTAAGCTTAAAAAAAAAAAAAAAAACTTGCATAAAATAAAAGCAAAAAAAATTACAAAAAAAAAAACAACAAAATGTTACGTAAAATTAAATATTAGCTTAATAAAACTATACGCTAAATGTACTTATATAAACTGCAATTATTTTTTTTAAGTATTTATATCTTTTTTAAAAAATGCATTAATAAATTTTTATAAAACTAAACATAACAAAATAGTTGCAATAAAAAAGAATTACGTTTAAAATAAATATAAAAAGCAATAGTGCGCTTATTATATACTATAAAAATTATAGTAAATAAAAAAGCTATATATACTTTTAGCTATATATATAAGCTATATTGCTTTTATAACTAATAAATTTAATTACTATAGTTTTTAATACAATATAAATAAGATTAAACTTTATATAGAAAATTTAATATTATATAGGTTATATTTTATAAATAATAATATAACGTAAACCTTTTAAGTAAAAAATAAATAACATTATAAAAAACTTAAAAAAAAAAGCAATGCTACATAAAGAACTAATAGTTAGTAATAATGCTATATAAGCTATTTAAAGCAATACTACATAAATTTTTAAAAAAACAAATATTATTAAAATAATAATAATTTAAATTATTTTAGGTTATTTTTTTACTATGTTAAGTTTTTTTTAAAAACAACATTACTTTATATTAGTTTTTATATACTTAAAAATAAGCTAAAATATAATTATTATATAGTTTTAAATATTTTGTTTTTAATAGCTTTTATTAGTTTTGCTTTAGTTTTAAGTTTTATTATAGCTACTTATAATTACTAAAATTATAACTATTGTTTGTTTTTAGCTTTATATTATTTATAATATTTATTTTGTTTTTTTTTTTGCTAGTTTTATTGCTATTAGTTAGCTTTTTTGCTAGCTTATGCTATATAGTTAGCTTTATGTTTAGCTTTTTATATAATGCTATATATTTTATAAAGATTTTCTTTGCTAATATGCTTATTTTATATAGTAACTTAAATATTAATACTAAGTTATTAGCTTTTAAGTTTTTTAGTTTAAGTTACGTTAATAAATTAACAAAAAAAAATAATAGTTTTATAGCATTAAAAAATATACTAAAGCAAAATATATATAGTTAAAAAAACATAATAAGTTGCTTAGTAAATATATAAAAAAGCTGTTTAAAAAACATATATAAAGAACTTTTACTGCAATAATTAAATAAATATTAAAGCATAACATTAAAACTAAAGTAAAAAGCATTACGTTTTTATTGCGTAAGTATTATAGTATATAAATATATATTATAGCATGTTTATATAATAGCGTTGCAAATTTAATTAAGTAATTATAGCAAGTATATTAATATAATAGCTACTAAAGCTTTTTTAAATAAATAATTTATATTATTATATAATAGCTTTTTTTTTATTATATTATAGTATAATAGCTTTAAGTAGCTATACTTAAAACTAAAAAAATTTAACTTTATAGCAATATGTTTAAATAATTAAACATAAAAAAACTTGGTTTTTTTAAAGTTTAGCATAATAAAAATATAAAAGCTAGCATATGCTTAATAATAGTTAAACTAGTTATTAAAAAACAAGCATATAATATTTTTGCTAGTAAATATAGCAAGCTAAACTTTTTAAACTTTATAATATTAAAAAGCAAAACTTTTGTTTAACTAACTAGCATAATTATTTAAAACGCTAAGTATTAATGCTATATATATAAACTAACTTTAGCGTTTATTTATATTATAATTATTAAGGTTATAAGTTTTTGTTTTTAGTTTTTGCTGTTATATAAAAACAAAAAATAAAAAGTTAGCACTATTAAATAGCGCTGTTTTGTTTGCTTAAAAACTTTTAACTTTAGTTTTGCTTAAAGCACTAAAAACTTAAAAATAAATATAATAAATATTAAGTAAGCTAAAAAATTAAAAGTAGCTTTATATATAGTTTAGCTAGCTTTTATATAAAATATTATATTATATTTAGTAAAAAAGCTTAAGCTTTTTAAAATATAACTTATAAGCTTTAAAAAACTTTAAACTATATATATAAGCAATTAATTATAATGTAAGCTTAAAAGTTTTGCTGCATAATAGTTATGCTTTATAATGTTTAGTAAAAATAATAGCATAGTTAGCAATGTTTTAAAAGTTGTTTAATAATATTATTTTAAATTGCTTATTTATACTTAATATATTTTGCGTTATATTTTGCTAGGTTACTTTTAGTTAATTTTAATACTTAAAAAAAAATAAGCAAAGCTGCTTTAAAACATAACTTATAAGTTAAAAAATATGCTATTTAAATATATTATTTAGTATTTATAGCATGTTATATTTTTATATTATGTTTTTTAAGCTAAGCTTTTATAATAGCTTTTTTAATTTGTTAAGCATGCAGTAATTTTAAGTAATATATTATAGCTATAATACTTAAAAAAAAATACTACTAATATAAGTTTGCTTAAAAAAAGTAAGCAATATTTAGTTTATATATATATATTTAGTATACTTAGTAATATTAAATTGCTTTAGTAATGCATTATTATTAAAAAGTACAAATATTGCTAGCTTTTTAATAGGCTTAATAAAGCAAACAATAAAAGCAAGTATAAAATTATTTAGCTAACGTATTAAAACAAGAAAAAAAAAGTTATAAGTAGTAAAATTAGTTAGCAAAAACAAATAAATAATTTGTTAAAAAAGCAGTTTATAAAAGTTTATAATAATTATAATATAAAACTAAAGCATATAATATTTATAATATATATTATAGTAAAGCAGTATAAAAGCATTAAATAAAGTAAATAATATATAGTATAGCTAGCTTTTATAAAACTAAAAAGCATTAAAAAAAAAAAAAAAATTAAGTAGTATTACTTTTTATATTAATATTTTAGCTTTGCTTTAATAATATTATTTAAATAAGTTTAAGCTAAAAAGCAACAAGTTAAACTGCAGTAAATTAAAAAAATAAAATTCTTTTATAAGTATTTATATATGCTGCTTATAAAAATTATATACTTTAATTTTAAACAAAGCTACTTTTTTAACATAAAAGCTAGCTAAAATAATTTTTACTATTTTTAGCTTTTTTATATTTTAAAACATATATTATAAATATAAATATAAACAATATTTTTAAAATAAGCTATTATTATTATAAGCTATTTTAGCTATATATGCTAACTTATTAAACAAAGTAAACAAAAGTATTATATTATTAATTAAGTAAAAAGGTTTAATAATATAAAGCACGTTTTAAAAAGCAAAGTTAATTTATGTAGCATTAAAGTAAAAGTATTATTAGTTTGCTATTAAAAAATAGTTCGTATAAAATTTTTGCAAAACACTTTTTGCTAAGTAGCTTATAGTTATATTTTTAATATTATGTTTTTAAAAAAAAAAAATAAAGCTAGCAAAATAATTAAACAAATATTAATTATATAAAGTTTTAAAGTAGTTTTAAAACAGTTTTATATATTTATATAAAATAGCATACTATAACTAAATATACTTAAAAAAGCTAAAGCTTTTTGCTAAAGCTTATTAAATGCTTGCTTTTATTTTAGCTTAAGCAAAACTAATAAAGTACTAAATAATAATTATAAAAAAACAAAAAGCATATAAAATAAGTAGTATATAGTTTTTTACGAACTGTTTTTATATTTTGAATAGCAAGTAAGTAGTTTAATATTTAAAAATTAAAAAAAAGTAAAAAAAAAAAAAATAAACATAGTTATTAAAACTGTATTTAAAGGAGCTAAGCTGCAAATTTTAAGTTTTATAAAGTTTTATTAAGTTAAAAACGCAGTATACATTTTAGAAAATAAAAAATTAAAACAAAAGTAAATAACTTAAAACAAATATTACTAAAAAAAATGCAGCAAAAAAACAAAGCTATATAAAATAGCTATTAATGTTATATTAATAAGTAATATATATTTATTAGTAAATATTATAACAAAAGGCTTTAGTAAACAAAAAAAAAAGCTTAAGCTTATTAGCATTAAAAAAAGTATGCTAAAAAAAAATTTATAGCGCTTTTAGCTTAGTATAAAATAAAAAAAAGTTAGTAAAATTATTTTGTTTTAAAGAATTAATATAAAAAGCTAAAAAGCTTTATATAAAATAATTAGTTATATGTTTTAATGTATAGCTAGCTATATTTATTACTTTATTTATAAAAAGAAATTAATATTATAAATTTAAAAATAAAAACAAAAACTATAAAAAGAAAAAAAATAGCTTATAAAAAATTAACTACTTTAAAACTAAAAAAAACAAAAAAAAAAAAGCTTTTAAAAAACAAAATATTTTAAAACCTAGAGTTTTTAAAAAAACTTTAGGTTTTAAGATATTTCGTTTTTTAAAAGCTTTTTTAGAAGTATAAGCAAGCTAATAATACAAACAAAAATAAAAAAAAACAAAAAAAACAGGAAATAAAGCATACTATAATTATATTAATAAAAATAAAAGTATAAAATTTGTTTTTATATATAATAATACGTATTATTAAATAAAAGGAAAAACTGCTAGCTAAGCTAATTATAGTAAACTAGTAGTAAAAAAAAAAAAGCAAAAATAAGCAAATAATTTTTATTAAAAATAAAAGCTTTATTATTAATAAAAATAAAAAAATTTTGCTATAACAAAATAAAAAAAAGGTTAAGCAATAAAGCAATAAGCTTATTTAAAATATAAAGCGTAAAAAACAAAAAAAAAATTAAAAAAAAAAAAATAACTAGTTTTAAGGCGTTTAAAACAGTGCTATTACTTTTGTTGCTATTAAAAAAGCTTAAGTTACTAGAACTAAAAAAACTTTAAAATTAAAAACAAGCAAAAAAAGCAAAAAAAAAAAAAAGTTTTAGTTTAAGCAGTTTAAAATTTGTAATATTACTATTATTTAAATTTAAAAAAGCAAAACTATTTATATATAGCAATTTTAAAAATTGCTTAAACAAAAAAATAAAAAGTATTAATAGTACTTAAAAATAAATAAAAAAAAGTTAAGTAGTTAAAAACAAAACATTTATAAAAAAAAAAAAAAAAATAAGCAAAATTAGCTTTAAATAAAATAATAGTAATACAAAAGTAAATTAAAAGTTAAAAGCAATAAAATAAAAGTATAAAAGTATATAAGTACTAAAATATTTTTATTAAAAAATAAGTTAAAAAAAAAAATATAAAATTAATTAAAAAGTTAAGCAGCTTTTTATTTTAGTTTAATAATTTGTTATGCTTAAGCTTTTTTGTGTTTTTATTAATTATGTTTAATAGCTAATAAAAACATAATAATTAAGCTATAAAAAAAATAGTAAAGCAAGCAAAAATAATAATATAACAAGTAAAAACGCTAAAAAAAAGCAAGCAAAAATAATAATACAACAAGTAAAAGCGCTAAAAAAAAGCTAAAAAAGCGCTAAACAAGTATTAAATAAGCACTAAAAAATAAGCTTAATAATAGCGTGCAACTTAAGAAAAAACAAGCTATAATAAAAATATAAATGTAATAAAAACAAAAAAAAAAAAAAAAAAAAGAAAAGCAATAATAATAAGCAATAAAATTTATAAACGAATTTTTATAATGTGCATTAAAAAGGTTATAGTATTACAAAAAAGTTAATACGCAAAAAATTAAGTATATTAAGCAGCAAAAAAAAAATAATTAGCTTTAAATAAAGTAATATAAAAGTACTATTATGCTAAGCTAACAAATTACAAAAATAAAAGCACGCAAAGCTAGCAAATAATTAAGTATAAAAGCTATTAGTAAAAAAATTAATAAAAATTTTTATTAAGTTAAATATATAAATATATTACTAACTTTAACTTAAAAAACAAAAAAATGCTAAGCAATGCTGCTTATAGTTATAAATTTATTTAAATACGTTATAAATTATAAAATTTTATAGCTTATAAAGCATTTTTTTAGGTTTAAAATAGTGTTTATTATTATAAGCTATATAAAAAAGATTTTAATAATAAGTAGCTAAAATATAAAAGCGTTATAAGCTGTTTTAATAAATAGCATAAAAAAGCTTATTATTAAAACAGTAAAAAAATAAAACTAATAGCTTATGTTTAACTTTTAAGTTTTTTATGTTTTTTTGCTGTTTTTGTAATGTTTTAAAAATATTAGCAAAACAAAAGTTATTTAAATATTTTTGTGCTAACTTTGCATACTATTTAGCATTAATAATAACTTTTGTTTTAGCAAAATAGCTAAAATTATTAATAATATTTTTAAGCTATTTATGTTATAACTAAGCTACTTAAGTACTTTAATATATATTATAAGTTATATATATATATAAAATATTTTTTTTATACTTATTTTATAAGAGTTTTTTTTTTTTTTTAAGCTTTAATTTTATTAAATACTTATTATAAAACTAAAAATATATTAACTATTATATTTAACTTTTAATGCTTTATATTTTTTATAATAATTTTAAAGCTTTTTAAAATAAAATTACTTATAATACTTTATTATATTACGAAATAGCTAAACATTAATTAATTATATAAACTAGTGCTATTTTTAATAGCTTTTTTTTAAAACAAATTTTAATAATAAACTAAAAATAAACTTAGCACAAATTATTTTTAAAACTAAGCTTAAGTAAATAATAATTACTTAGTGCTTTAAGTGCTAATACTTAACTATTATAAATATAAATTGCATAGCTTTTAATTAAAATTAAAAAGCTAAAGCAGCAAGTTACGCAATAAAAAAATAAAAGCAAACAAGTTGCTTTAAAATTAAAAACAGCTTGTATTACTTTTATTTTATAATTAAATAAACAAAAAAACTAAAAAACAACATTTTTAAAAAAACAAAAGAACTTTTTAAACCTTAAAAAATAATTTTATAACTTAAGTTAAAAATAAAAACATAAAAATTTTAGTAATAATAACAATTTTTTATTTTTTAGCTTTAATAAAAAGCATAATTAAAAAAAACCTAAATATTAATTATGTTAAAATTGCTTATACTACTATTAGTGCTACTTATTTAAAAATGCTAATTTTAACTAATTATTAAAGTTTAATTATAACTTTTTTAGTATAAAATTTACTTATTAATACTAGTTAAAATAAGTAAAAAAACTTTAAACTATTTTTAAAAAAGCTAATTAAAAATTTTGTTGCAATAAAAACAAAATTTTATATACGCATAATAATATAAACTAAAACTATAAAAATGCTTATTAATTAGTATTATAGAAATTATTAACCTTAGAAAAAAAACAATTTAAAACTAACTAAAAAGTATTTTTAAACTAAACTAAAACTTTGCTTAAGTAGTTTGCTTTTTTATAAGCTAATATAAGCGTATAATTAAAACAAACAAGTTAATAAGCTAACTAAAACCTAAAACTGTTTAATTAATATTTTATTAGCATTAAACTTTAAAATATTTGCTAAAATAAAAGCAAAAAAGCCTTATTATATTACTAAAAACTAAGTGTACTACTTTAATAAAAGCTAATGAACTACTATAATTTACTGTTAACTATACAAGCTAACATAATTAATATTACATAATAACGCTAAAAACTAATAACTAAGAAATAACGCTTAAATTGCAGTAAAAAAAAACTAAAGTTAAATATTACTTAAATTACTAGTAAATTAACTTTAAATACTAAGCAAAACTAAACTAGTAATTAATATATTAATATTAGCTATAAAAATAATAATATTAGTTTTAATAGTTAAAACTATTTTTGCAAAAGCAATAATTATAATAATAGCTGCAATAATAATAACTAAAAATTTTATAAAAGCAATAATAGCTATAAAAGCTAAAACTAATATTATAAAAGCAATAATAATAGAAATTATAGCTAGTACTAAAACTAAAAATATATAAACAACTAAAATAATAATAATAATACTTATATTTTAAAGAACTGTTATACTTTTAAAATTTTTTTAAATTAACTTTAAAATAATAATAGAAATAGTTTAAATTTAAACTTTTATAAAAACTTTACTTGCTATAGCTATAAATAATTTAATTATATTACTTTTAATTGCTTTTAGCTTAAAAGTAATAATAATAATAGTAATAATAAAAACAATAAATCTAGTAGCTATATTAGCTATAATAGTAATACTACTTAAAAACAAACTATTTAAAAAATCTAAATAAATAAAAACTAAAATATAAATAAAAAAAACTAAAAATAGCAATTAAAGTTTTATATACTTTTTTTATAAAAGCTATAGTATTATAACTTAAAAAACAAGTAGTAAGCTTAGTATTAACTATATTAGCTATAAGTTTTAAGCTAAAGTTATTATTTTATATATTTATTTTATGCTGTTTTTATATTTTTTGTATTATTTATTTTATTAGCTCTATAAACTTATTTATTAAAACTTATATTAATTTTAATTTATGTGCTAAATATAATTATATTAGTTTTATTTTTGCTTTTTATTATAAATTATAGCAAGCATTTTTTTATATATTTATATTATAGCATGCTATTAAAAGTAAATTTCTTATTTATAAAGCTTATTAAGTTATTTATAAATTAATTAATAGTTATAGTATTATTTGCAGAATTAAGCGTACATATATAGCTATTAATTATAACTATTGCTTTAAAAGTAGCTTTTTTTTATTATTTTAAATTACTTTAAAAAATAAAAAAATTATACTAAATTTAAGCACTAATTAATAGTTTTTTAAATTATGCTACTTTTAAGTAAAAATATTTAGCTTAATTAGGTTTGCAAAAGCTTACTAAAATTAGGCTTGCTGCTATATTATTATTTAATTATTTAAACTTATATAGCTTAAAAAGTTAAAAAAAAGCTTTAGTTACTTTAATTTTATAATAATTTTAAAAAAGTTTTATAATTTATTTAAGTTTTTTAATATTAATAAAGCAAATATATTGTTATAATTAAAGCAAAAAAACTTTATTATTAAGCTAAAAAAAAATATAGTTATATTTTATTTTTTTATATATTTATTAGCTTAAAATAAGCTAAAAAAAACTATAAAAATAGCTTAATAAAATGCTAAAAGCAAGAAAAATTAAAAAGTTTATTAGCTTTACTAGCGTTTTAATCTTTTTTATACCTAAAAAAAATAAAAGCTTATGTTTATATATAAACTATAAAAAACTTAATTAAGTTATATGCAAAAATTAATATACTTTATTATTTATTTTAAAGCTGCTTAATAAAATTTTAAAAGCTAAAATCTTTAGTAAAATTAACTTTAAAAACGCTTATTATTATTTATATATTTAAAAAAAAAATAAATAAAAAATAGCATTTTATATACGTTATAGCTATTATAAATTTTTAGTTATATTTATAAGTTTATTAAATGCTTTTGCTACTTTTTAAAGTTATATATAAAAAGCATTTAATAATGTAATAAATATATTTTGTATTGTATATTTTAATAATATGCTTATTTTTTTTTTAAATAAAAATTTCTATATAAAATATATTTAAAACATTATTAAAAGGCTACAAAAAGCAAAACTATATGCTAAGCTATTTAAGTGCTAATTTTATTAAAAAAAAATTAAATTTTTAAGTTATATTATTTTTAGCTAAAAAATTAAAATAAACTTTTTATATATAAACACTATTTAGCAATAGCTTATATTAAATATTTATTAAGCATTATAATAATTTTTAAGGTTTTATAACTTTTATTGCTGTTTTATAAACAAGTATTTTTATATTGCTGCACTTTTATTTAAATATTTAAAAAAAAACGTAACAAAAATAAAAAAAAGTTAAATTTTTTTAAATAGTTCTAAAAAAAAAGCTTTTAAAAACCTTTAGAATATATTTAAGTAAGCTATTTTTTTTATATATTTTAACTTTAAGAAACAAATATTGCTAAAAACTAATTCTTTTAAAGTAGCTTTTGTAGAAAATTTATTTTAGCAAAATAATTAAAGCATTTTTAAATTAGTTGCGTTTTATTTTTAAAAGCTATTTAAAGAAAAAATGCAGTATAATATGCTTAACTAAAAAATATTTATAATAATAAATTGCTTTAAACATTAGTATAACGGACTTATTATATATTAATATAACAGGTTTGCCCTTGAGGTCTTGATTTGCAGGTAACAATAAGATCCTTAACAGTAGTCCGTTAAAAAGGTTTTCGAAGTACTTTTATCACTGTGTATTAATAGAAGTTTTAAAGGATTAAAAGTAATAAGTATATTAGTGCTTAGCAGTTATAAAAAAATTAATAGCTAAAGAACTAGAACTAAGTAAATAACTAAATATAGAAAGTGCATAATTATATAAATAAAGAAAAAATAAGAAAAGTAGTAACCTTTTTTAAATTACTGCAAATTTAATAAGCACTAAATTACTATAAGCTTAATAAGCTTTAGATTACTATAAGCCTAGTAAGCCTTAAATTATTGTAAGCTTAGTAAGCTAAGTAAGTTATTATGTAACTTTAGCTTTAGTTAGCAAAAAAAAGGTGCAAAATATATATAAAGGCATTAAGCTGCTCTAAAAGCTACTTTTGTGCTAATTTTGTAACATTATTTCCTTTTTTCTAGAATTATTGTTTTAATAATTTTCCGTAAGTATTTTTCTTTCTTTTTTTTTTTGTATGTTATAATATCGAAGCGCATTAAAAAAACTAACCGCTTATTTAAAACAAAGCAAAAACTTGTTTTTGCTTTTTTTATTAATTTTACTGGCTATAAAGTTATGCCTTGCTTTTGCTGCTTTAATTAGTTACTAACGTACAAAATAACAGATAATATATTTTGTTGTTTTAAATGCGTACGTGCTAGTTGCTTTTGCAACAGATTAGAAGTTCTAATTAACTTAATTAATAATATAGTTTTTAAATACCGTTGTTTTAAAAAAAAAAAAAAGCAAGCAAAACAACAGCTATTTCTAGTTTAAAAAAAATTAAAACAAGCTTAAAATAGCTTTAACTTTGTTTTAAGCAAATTAGCTTAGCTTTATATATAAAAACGTTTTTTAAAAGCAAAAAGTGTTAAAATAGTTTAGCAAAAGCTTTAATCCTTAAATAAACTAAACAAAATAAAGCGTATTAAAAAAAAACAAAAAGCGCTAGTAAAAAAGCAAAAACAATAAAAAAAGCGAGCTAAAGCAGCGCAAGCTGCTTTATCTAAGTTTAATTAAGATTTTTTAAGCATTTTTTTTAAGGTTGATCTTTTTTCTCTAGTTTTAAGCAGTTAAAGTATTAGCAGTAAAACTAACTTATAACTACTTTAGTAATCTTTAAGTGTTTTTTAAGTTTTTAAGTGTTATTAGCATATAAGTATTCTTTCTATTTAATAAAATACTTTAAGTTATTATTGTTTTAATAGAAATTTAATATATTTTTAACTTTATAAACGTTTTAATTTATTTTTATCTTTAGTTATGTTTTAATAAATATTTTAATAAGTGCTAGTTTTAGTAAAAAAATGTAAAAAATAAAGTAGATTTATATATTCTTTAGTAATAATAGTTTATAGTTAGTAGGTAAAATAACTTCTTTAATTTTAAAAGGGCCAAGTTTCTTAAATTCTAATTTATTGCTTAGTTGTTTTGTTTTGATTTAAAAGATATTAATGTTTGCATTTTGTTTTTGTTGTAGTAAATAAACCTTGTTTTTCTTTTTAAAAGTTAGTTCTTTAGTTCGTTTTTTGTTATAATATATTAATATCCGTTATTATAAAAACTAAAAACGTAGTTATAGTTTAGCTTGTAGCGTTTTAATTTCTGTTGCAATAGTTTTTGCTTAAAGTGCTATAGTTAAAATAACAAGTGCTTTTATTAATGTTTTTTTTTGTTTTTTGGTAGTTGTTTGCTATTTATAAATAGCTTTATGCAAAAATATATTTATATTTTTGTTTGTTAATATATTATATAAAATCTGTGCTATTAGTAATAGTTTTACTTAATTGTCCTATTAATAGTTAATATAACTTTATAAATATTGTTCTAGTATTTAGTTTAGTCTTTTTGTTTATTTATTTGTTTATAAGTAGTAAGCAGTTAAAAACTTTAGTTTAATACCAATAAGTTTAAAAAAACTAGTTTTAAACTTAAAAGTAAACAATTTATTTTTATTTAAAACAATCTTTTTTAATAATTTATGCTTGTTTAAATATTAGCATATAAAGGCATATATAAGTTATTTAGCTGTTATATTTCCTTTAAACAATAAAAAGTAAGCATACTTAGTAAGTTTGTTAATAATAACCTATATTTCATTATATTATATTCTTATAACTAAATTAGTTAATAAAAATAGTACTGTAATAAAATCTTAAGCAATAGTATGCTATGCTTATTTAAGTATTTATATAAGTTATAGTAGTTTATAAAGCTTATATTAAGCTGCTTTAGCTTTATTATAAATATTGCACTTTTTTATAATAAATTTAACTATGTTTTATAATCTTAAAAAGTTATACTTTTTTTATAATTGTTGGACTATTTTTATTGCTTTTTAGTATTTATATAATAAATGTTTATAAAATTTCTTAATAAACTTATTTTATAAAGATTTTAATAAGTAAACCTTATGTTTATATATTAGCTTGTTATTTTTTAATTTTTTATATTTTTGTAGTTATGCTAACTTTTCTAAGTTATAAGCTTATTATAGCTATATATCCGTAAAGTTTTTAAGTATAACTTTAATTTTTAAGCTTTTATTTCCTTAAAAATATAATACTTAAATATTTCTTTTTAGAACTTTAAATCCCTTTTAACCTTGTTAGCTAAATATGTTTGCTTAAATGTTTTCTTTTTTTTTAATGTAACATATTTTAAAGTTAAATTTAGAAAAAAAAACCATTTAATTTTTATATTGTTTAATAATCTTTTATATAGTTATAAATTTTATTAAGTTTTAATAATTTAAATAAATCTTAATTAGCTTTATAGTTCTTATAAAAAATAGTTTTTATTCTTTAAGTACTATAATAATTACAAATAGTTCTTTATTATATATAAGGTATTATAATGCTATATTTTGTAGTGCTTTAAAGTAATAAGCTACTAAGTGCTATTTTCTGTTGTTTTTTAGTTGTTTTAAAACTTTTGCAATTATATTATTTAAAGCATTTATTTTTAGCTTTTTTTTTTTTTATAGATCAAGTAGTTTAACTACAAAGTTAGAAATAACTTTTAGTTTTAGTTCTTTAAAAGCTTTTTAGGCTTTCTTTAAAATTAAAAAAGATTTTTTTTTATATTTTTTTCTTGTATACTTTATAAAATAAAACGCTATTTTTCTAAAGTTTTAAATTAACATTTGGACATAATTTAAAAATTTTAATGCTTGTTGTATATTTGTAATAGTAGCTAAGTCAAATATTTTCTAGTTTTGTACTGTATTAATTTTTAACTATTAAATCTATATTTGTTTTAAAGTAATTATAAATCTTAAAAAATCGATTTTTTATGTATGCTATATATACTTTTTTGTATTAAGTTGTAATTTTGCTTGTTTAAGTGTTTTTAACATTTAAGTTATGTGTTTTTTGTGTTTTTTTAGTATTCTAAAGTAAATTAAAATATTATTTAAGTAAATAAACACAAATTTGTTTAAAAACTTCTATAAAATCGTTATTATTATGTATTAAAAGCTAGCTAATGCGTTCTGTAGTTCTTATAGCATAACTATATATTTATATAATCTATATACTGTTCGTATAGCAGTTTTTCATTTTTTTCCTTTAGCTATTTTAATAACATAATATTTATTTAAAATATTAACTGCTATAAATTATTCTGTTTAGCTAATGTTTTTTTTTATAATTACTAGCAAAATAAAGAAGTATTCATTTACAATAATAATTGCGTTTAATAATTAGTAGTTAATTACTATTTGTTATATTAATTTTTTTTCTTTATTAATTAGTTATTTTTTATTTTTTATTTTAAGTACTAGTACTATAAAGTATTTAGCAGATAACTAAAATTTTTTTAAGAATCTTTTTGCTAAGTTTTTTTAAATATATTTCTATAAAGCGTTTGTTTTGTTTGAGCTTATATAGTATACTTAATAAAACTTTAGTTAACATCTTTTTTTAATAAAAATATAGTAGTCTTATAAGCTATATTTAGGAAGTTCTTTTTTTTTTCTTTTTTTAAATAGTTTGTAAAATCTATAATATATTTTTAGTATTTTGTTCAAAATTTCTTTTGCGATTTTTCTAATTTTTTTGCTTTGTTTTTTACTTTCTTAATTAATAGTTTTTGCTTTTTATTAAATTAAAAAGTTATTAGTTTCTAACTATAGTATTTTTAAAATAATGTTATAATTAAATATATTAGCAATATTTAATATAATTTGTTTTTTATATTTTTATATAAATATATTAAAAAGTTTAGTTTTTTTAAATATGCAACTGTTATTATAGCTAAAGGTGCTTTTATTAAATTTTTTAATCTTTTAGGATTTTTGCTTGTATTTTTAAAGAATTTTATTTTGTTTTGCTACTTTAAGTAAAATTATGTTAGCTTATGTTTTTAAATTAATTAAAGTGTTATATTTTTTTTTTTAATATATAAGTTCGACTTCAAATTAGTTTTACTAATTATTGCATTAAACTTTATATAAAGCCTTAGTTTTTTTAGCTATTTGCTACTTTTTTAGCAAATGTTTATTTTGTTTTTTAACTTTTTTTTGTTAAATATTTAAATGTTTGTTTTACTTTGCACTTTAGATGCTATTGCGCTTTGTTTTGTTTTTATTTCTAATTAAGCTTTAAATTGCAGTTTTTAAGCTTTTTTGCTTTTAGCAATTATTTTTTAATATAATTATACTTTAATTAGCTAGTAATATTTATAGTAGTTGTTTTTACATTTTTCTAAACTAGTGTTATAAGTGCAGTTAGAATTTTTCTTAAATGTTGCAAATTTTTGTAAATTCTTATAGTAAACTATAGTTATAACTAACCACTTTAATTCGTAAAAGTTCTATATTTTTATTTTTGCAATTTATTTAAAAAACTAATTATTCTTTAGTTTGTTAAGTAAATATTAATAACAATAATATACTATATAGCAATTCTATAGTATTTTATTATGTCTTAAATCCTTTAAACGTAAAATATTATTATTGTTTTTTATTATAGTTCTATTATAGTAATAACTTTTAGCAATTAGTTAAATTGCTAGTTCTAGTTTTTAGAACATATTAATTTTTGCGCTAACTATTAATGCTTTTTTATCTTGTTATATTTAAAGCAGTTTAAGCTATAAAAATACTTTATTTATTTTTATTAGTTTTTTCTTTATAGTATTTTTTATAGCTTTTAATCTTATTTGTTTTTGCTTTAAAGTTTTATAAGTTTTGTTTCTTTAAATTTATTTAATAATTAAGTATTCTAGTAGTTTATAATTAGTTTAATAACTATACTATTCATAGTTATAGTTTTGTTCTTTTAAATATAACTTTTCTTTAGGCCACATTTTAGGCTTTAATAGTTTAAAGTTTTTATAGTTTTATAAATCTACTAACTGCATTAACTTATTACTTTTTGTTGTTTGTTATTCTTAGTTAAACTATTTTTTTAAGTTATATACTAAATAACTTTAATTGTTTATATAGCAAATATATTTTTTTGCAATTTGTTTTAATAACTATAAAGCTTTTAAATAGTATTTGCATGCTTATTTATTTTAACCTGTATAAATAAAGCATTTAGATTTATTTAGTATAGCACTTTTGTTTTAACTTAAAACAGCAACTTTATACTTTTGCTCTAAAAACATATTCTTTAAATTGCTTTATTATTCTTTATTATTTTGGATTTTTATAACTTGTACTTTTTTTTTAGGTTAAGAAATCTTTTCTTTTTTATAGCTTTTTTTTCTGTTTTTTTTCTTAAATTAGCATTATTTTTAAAAGTGTTCTTTTTTTCTACAGTTATAATATTTAACTTTAAACATATCTTAAGGTTGTTATTTCTAGACTTTATTAATTTGTTTGAACCTCTGTTTAATACTTTCTTAAGCATTTTTTTTTTTATTTTTTTTAGTTCCTTTAGTTTTAAAGTATTAGTTAAATAATTGTTAATTAATTATAATAACTATATTAATATATATATTAATTTTTGCTAGTTTATTTATTTTGCATAATTTGTTTTAAACTTAAGTTTTAAGTTTACTATAAAATAAATAAAACAATGCAAGCTTAAGCAATCTTAAAATTACTATTAATCGTTTAAATTTTATAGCATAATTTACTATTACTTTTGTTTGTTTTAAGCAATAAAATGCTTTTTTTATATGTTTTGCTTTTTAAGTATTTTTAAATAATGCTTTTATTTAATTTTCAAACTTAACGTAGTTTTCGAAAATCTCTTTTGTTTTTAGCTTAAAGTTAGTTAACTTGTTAGCTTTTAGGAAATCCTTTAAAATAAGTTAAAACCATTTTAGTACTTTTTCTAACAAAAATTATAAAGTAGTTATTACCTTTTAGTTCTTTTTTATAATAGTAATAAAATGCTATTTCAAATAAAGTTTAACATAAATCAAAAAAGCTTCTATATTTGTAAATTTATTATAAAGCTTTAAAGCAGTAAGTTTAAAACTTTTAATGTTTAGTATTTTTAATATTATAAATAATCCTAATAATAAAAGCAGCAATAGTAGTAAAAAGTTAGGTTTTTTATTTTAAGTTATTACTTTAGATATAATAATAATAAAAATAAGCGTTAAGTTTGCTAGTAATAGTATTAGCATTAGTTATAGCATAATTATTTGTTTAAAACTTTAACTTATTATTATAGTAGTAATTATTATTGCTGCCCTAATTACTATAGCTAGTATTTACGCTAGTTTAAAGGTTATAACGCTTAGTATTTAAGTTATCCTTTAGGTTAAAGCAACTAGTTTGCTTTATAGCATTAATATTAACGTTAGTTTTTCTTTACTATTACTGCTTAACTTCTTTTTTTTTGCTACTGCTTTTCTTTTAATAAAAGTAGCTAATAAAAGTGCTAAGGTTTATTGTTTTAGTACATTATTAGTTCTAAAAATCTTTAAAATCTTTAAACTTAATTCTTAATTTTTTGTTTTTAGTAGCATAACTTAGATTTAGTTTATTAGTTATTAAGTAAGGTTTATTTATATAATGCTGTTTAGCATTCCTGTTTTTTAAATATTTTTTTAGTATACTTTTAAAAGTTTATTTTATAAATTGTTTATTATTTAACTCTTTATACTAATATTTGTTTTTGTATGTTAAGTCTTATTAATTAAAAAGCTATTAAAGTATAATAAACTTGTTATATATTAATATAACAGGTTTGCTTTTAAGGTTTTAATTTGCAAGTAATAATAAAATCCTTAATAGTAGTCCGTTAAAAAAGTTTTCAGGGTACTTTTACTACTATGTATTAATAAAAGTCTTAAAAGATTAAAAGTAATAAATATATTAATGCTTAGCAGTTATAAAGAAATTAATAGCTAAAGAACTAAAACTAAGTAAATAACTAAATACAAAAAATGCATAATTATATAAACAAAAGAAAAGTAAAAAAAGTAATAATTTCTTTTAAATTACTGCAAGTCCAGTAAGCACTAAATTACCGTAAACCTAGTAAACCTTAGATTACTATAAGCCTAATGAGCTTTAAATTACCGTAAGCCTAGTGAGCCAGGTAAGTTATTATATAACTTTGGCTCTAGTTAGCAAAAAAGAGGTGCAAAGTATGTGTAAAGGCATTAGGCTGCTCTAAAGGCCACCCTTGTGCCAATTTCGTAACAATTAGTAGCATTATTTATAAAAAAACAATTTATTAATTAAAGTATTAATTAATTATATTAACTTTTAAACGTTTATAAAAATGCTAAAGCTTAATAAAAAGCAAGCTTATTAATATTTATTATTAGCTTTTTTTAATTTTATTATTAAATATTAAGCAAGCAAAAAAAACAAGGCTAATTTTTTTTTGCGCTGTTTTAATTATATAGCTGTTTTGCTTAATAATATTAATATTTTTCTAACATTAAAAAAAAAAGTTGTAGTAGTATAGCAAATTAAAGTTTTTAATTTATATTTTAGTGCTTAAGCTAGAACTTTGTACTTTAAAGCTATACTTGCTAAAAAAGCTTTTTTTATTTAAGCAGTTATACGTTTGTGTGCGTAAATAGCTGCAAGCTTAAAAAAATTAAAAAATCTAGAACTTTTTAAAGAGCTAAAAAACCTTATCTAAAAAATTCAAAAAAAAAACTTTAAATACTATACAATTATAAAATAATTAAAAATAAAAAAGCTTATAAATTTTTAATAGTTAATAAAAAAATCTTTAGTTTGCTATAAAAATAAAATTTATATTTTTTTTAAAAAAGCTATATATTTTTAACTTATTAAGCTATATTATAATAATTTTTTAGCTAAACACTTTAGCTAAAGCTGCACTTTAAAACTGCTATAACAAAAGTTTTACTAAAGCAATATAAAACTAAATATTAAAAAGTATATATAAAGCTATATAATCTGCTTTAAAACTAAAGCAAAACACTATTAAAAATATAATAAACTTAATGCTTTGCTAATATTTAGTAAATTTATATAAAAGCTATTTATAAACTTTATTACAAGTTTACTAAAAACTTTTTATAAAAAAAAACTAGTTAATTTTATTTTTGTTATTATAAACAAATTTACTAAGCTTATATATTTATTTTTAGTTAATATTATTATAACTTTAGTTAAGCTAATAGTTTTATTTTATTATAAAATTAAATGTATTTATAATAGCTTAAAAAGTATTATTTTTAATAAAAGCTTTATTTTTACTAGCTAATTTTAGTTTAATTTATGTTATTATTTAAAAGTTAAGCAAAAGCTTTTAATAATATTTTACTTTAAAACTAATAAACAAATAAAACAAATAAACTAAATAATTAAAAGCTATTTTAAGTGCTTTATAAATAATAAACAAACTAATTAGCTTTAACTTTTATTTTAAGCTTTTTTTGCTATAAATTTTGCTATTAATTTTATAACTAAACAATTATTTTTTAAAGCTTTATATAATTATATGCTAAAATTCTGTTTGTTTATTAAAAATAACTTTACATTAAAAAAAATTTTAGCTATATAAAAACGTTTTAATAAGTTATAAACTATTAAAAACAAAATAACAAAGCAATAATAAATTATAACTAATAAATATATAAAATATTACAATAATAAATATAAACTTATAACCTTTAAAACTAGGAACTTAGTAGTACTATTAATAAAAAATATTAAGTTTAAAAATAAAAAGTTAACGCTTAAATTTATTAAACTCTTTTAAATTTTTTTTATAGTTAGTTTATAAGTATATTATATTAGTTTTTTAAAATAATATAGCTGTTTTTATTTTGTTTTTTTAATTTAGCTGCTTAAGCTTTAAAAAGCTAAACATAAATATAGTTTGCTTATGCTAAACCTTAAAAATAAGTTAAAAAAATAAAAAGTTAAAAATATAATAAGTAAAATTATTTATAATAAAGAAAAATATTATTTTATTAAGTAAAAAAGCTAGCTAACTAAGTATAATTAATAAGTATTTACTATTAATATTATAGCTTTTAAAATAATTAAAAACTTTAAAAAGTGTTTAAGTTACAAAAAAAAAGCAAAGCTATTAAACTAACAAAATAGTACTAATTTATTATTAATTTAGCTATAAATTAAAGCTTAAATATATTATATATACTAACTAGTTATTTTTTTGTTTTTAATTACGTAATAAAAATTGCACTTATTGCTTTAAGTTTTAAAATACTTATGCTTTATTAATAAGCTATATACAAAAACGCTACAAACAAGTTATAATATTTTTACAAAAAGGCTTTAAAACATTAATTATTAAACTTTAAAATATTTTTATATTAAAAAAAGCTAACTAAATATTTTTATTTATGCTTATTAATAATAATTAATATAGCTTTATGTATATCTTTTTTAAAAAAAATAAAAGTAGCTTTTTAAGCTATATATTTATAGTTTAAAACTTATACTTTAAGTGCAGTTAAACAAGCATACTACTAGCATTAAAAATAATTTTAATTTTGTTAAAAAATCTTATAAAATTAGTTTAAATAAAGCTACTTATAGCGCTTATATAAAAAAGCTTAATAGCTTAACAAGCTAAAAATTTACGCTTTATTATTAAGTGCTTATATTTAGCATAATATTTTTGCATTATTAATTATTAGCTAAACTTTATACAAAATAAAAACAAAACTATTTACTTTTATATTGTTAACTTTGCTAATTAATTAAAACTAAGCTTTATAAGTTAACAAAAAACATAAAAATGCCTTTAGGAAATAAAACTATATAGCTGCAAAGTTAACATAATAATTGTCTAAAGTTTTTTAAATAATAACGTAATTTTTATTTATAACAATTTTTTTATAGTTGTTTTTTTAAAAAACAAAAAAATAAACAAACTAGTTTAATAATTTTTAAATGTGTATTATATTAAAATATAATATAGCAAGCAATTAACCTATTAGTAAAACTAATTTAAAATAAATATAAATTAATTTATAAGCTTACATAAAGTATAACTGTTTACATAGCTTATATAAGCTGTTATTTCTAAGTTTTTAAATTTGTAAATTATATTTAAAAGCAAGCTATTTTTTAGCTAAAATGCTTTTTTAAAACGCTTAAAACAAAGCTAATATACTAATAAACTACTTAAAACTATTGCTTTTTTAATAGTTTTATATTTTTTGTTTTTAGCTTTAGTAGTTTGCTTATAAAGTTTACAAACAAAAGTTATTATAAAAACAAGCTAACGTTTAGCTAGCATAAAAACTTTAATATTTGTATTAAAATTAAACTTATTTTTTGCGTTATTTATATTAAAATTACGTAAAACAGCATTTAAATCTTTATTTAAATTTATAAAGTTTAAATTATTTTTATTTTTATTTTTTTTTTTTTTTTTTTAACCTATAAAAAGCTTAATAATATTTATATTTTTATTAAAATTAAAGCTGTTTTAAAAAAAAAGCAAACTACTAGAACTTTTATTTTTATTACTAAAGTTATTAAACTTTTAGCAAAAAGGTTTATTAAAGTTTTGTTTTATAATAAAATCAAACTTATTTCTAAATAAATTTAGGTATAAAATAAGTTACAATAATTTTTTGCGTTTATGTTTATAACTATAGCTTTAATTATAACTGCATTTATATATATTACCTTTAATTACTGCAAGTTTAAGCAGCATAATTATAATATAAATAGTAATTAAAAAAAAGATAAAAAAAATATAAAATAAGTATAAGAATAGTAGTAGTAAAATATATAGCTAAAACTAATTGTTTAGCAGCAGCTAAAAAAAAAAAAAAAAAAGAAAAAAAAAAAAAAAAACATATAGCAACAAAAATATAAACGCAAAACTTGCTATAAATATAACACAAAACA
>MU400761.1:0-54129 GCA_022578965.1 Xylaria sp. FL1777 | reverse complement strand
TAGCTTAAAAAGTATAAAGTATACTATATTTACTTATTTTAATAATAATTAAGCTTAATTAAATAAAATAGTTTATTATTATTTAAAAAACAGCTATTTATTATTATTTAAAAGTAATTGTTATTTTTATATTTAAAACAAAACAATAGTTCTTTATAAAATATTTTAAAACTATAGCATATAGCATTGTTTGTTTAGCATTAAGGCATAAATTCTTTTATTTATGTATTTATTACGCTTAAAGCTACTTAATGCTTAAAGCTATTATTTTTTTTAAGTATAATGTTTAAAGTACGCGTATTGTTTTTTTTTTTTAGCAGCATTTTATATAAATAATAAGTTTATGTTTGCTTGCTTTATAATAGCATTTTATTAAGCAATATTTTATTTATATTTATATTTAAAACAAAAAAAAGCTGCTAATTATTTTAACTTAAAAGCTTTTATAGCATTTAAAACTATATATATAGTTTAATAATATAGTTTAATAAATAAAAAAAGAAGTAGTAATAAAAGTAGAAGTAAAAAAAATGCAAAACTTATATAATTTAAAAAACTTAACTTTTTTTTTTTTTTATTTATATGTAAAAAAAAAAAAAACACGCATAAAAAACAAAACATTTTTGCTACGAATTAGTTTTTTTTGTTTTTTTGTTATTTTATAGCTTTAAATCTTAATTTTTTTATTATAGGGTTATAATACATCGCAAGTTTTTAATATATTTTGTTTTGTTCTTTTTTTTTTAAGCAGTATTATAAGAAAAAATATATAAAGCTATAATAAATTAGCTGCGCTATTATAATATATGCAAAAAAATAATAAAACATATTTATATTATGTTATAATAAAGCAAAAAAGTTTTTGCAAACATAGCAAATTAAAAAAAAAGCAGCTTTAGCTTTTTTTTTTCAGAAAAATAACATAACTTTATAGCTTTAAAAGCTTACTATATACTTAAAAACTTATAAAGTTTCTTTTTTTTATTGCTATTTTTATGTTTATTTTTATTTATATAAAAAGCTTACTATATGCTTAAAAACTTACGAAGTTTTTTTCTTTTGTTTTATTATGCTTTTTATACATTTTGCAATGCAGGCTTAATATTTTTATAACTATTTGTTTAATTTAATTTTGTATAATATAAAGTTATATAATATAAGTAGTATTACAGTTCTTAAAACAGTAGTAAAAGCGTAACGCTTTTTATATTATATTATATAGTTAAACTTGCTATAAAAAACAAAAAGTTAATATACTTTGCTTTTAGTTAAACTTTTTTAGCAAAGGTTTTAATTATATTAGTAATAAACTTAGTACTATATAATTCTTTAAACTTTTAGTGCAAGCAGCTAACGTATAGCTTATAAAGTAAACTGCTTTTTTTATTATGTTTTAACAAAAGCTAAACTTTTAAGTGCTTTTATTAGTTAAAAACATGCAAAAAAAAAACAACTATATATTTTTTAAAAACATTTTATGCTAAATATAAAGCTATTGTTTTATAAGCAAAAAGCAATTTTATAAATATTAATTATAAAAAGTTCTTTTATAAGGTTTATAATAGCTTATTTTTATAAAACATAGATTTAGCACGCTACATAAATTTATATACTATAATATAATAGCTTTTTAGCATTATTAAAATATTTAAAGCGCTAATAAAAGCAGTAAATATTAATTAAAACCTTAATATAATTAGCAAATTAGCAAGCTATAAAAACAGCTATAAAGTGCAAATTAAGCAAGTTCTTGTTTTAAAAAAAGTTAGTATATAATAAAAAAAGCAACTAAAAAAGAAAATAAAGCGCTAATAAAAAAAAAAAAGTCCGTAGTAGCAAAATGCAAAGCAAAAAAAAAAAGAAAAAAAGAAGAAAAAAAAAAAAAAAAATAAAAAAAAAAAGGCTAGAAAAAAAAAAAAAAAAAAAAAAAAAAAAAAAAAAAAAAAAAAAAAAAAAAAAAAAAAAAAAACCCAAAAAAAAAAAAAAAAAAAAAAAAAAAAAAAAAAAACAAACCTAAACAAAAAAAAAAAAAAGAAGTTTATATTAAAAGAAAGCATAGCTTTAAAAGAAAACATAACTTTAAAAGGTCTTTTTACGCTTAATGCTTAATTAAATTATTTAATATATTATTGCTTAGCAAAACTATTATAAATGTTGCTTTTTAACTAAATAACATTTATAACATAAAAAAAATAAATGCTTATTGTTATTATAGCGCATAATAAAACAAGCATACTAATACTATTATTAATAAACTATAGCTTATTAAAACATAAAAGTAATAAAATAAGCATACTAATAATATTACTAATAAACTATAGCTTATAAAAACACAAAAGTAATAAAATAAGCATACTAAGTTTAACTACGTTATATATTAAGTATATATATAAATATTAAAATAAAACTTAAAAAGGTTTTTTTAAACTAGTTATAAAGCAAAACAGCGTTTATTACGCAAAAAGCACGCATATATTTTATATTTTATATTGCAATAAAAACCTGCGTGCTTTGCTGCATTAAAAGTAGCATTTATTACTACAAACTAATAAATATGCTTAAAACTAATAGCAAAATATAAAAAAGTTATTATTAAGCTAAAGCATATATTTATTAATATGCTTTAAAATACTATATAAATAATTAAGCTAAAAAACAAAAGTAATATTTTTTTTAATTATTTTGCTTTTTTTTTTGCTTTAATAGTATAATAGCAATACGTATTGCTACTTATAAAAAAATCTAAGTTTAAGTTTTAGCTAAAGCATAATATAAACAATATGTTTATATTAATAAGCATATATTTATTTGATTTTTTTTTTTTTTTAAGGCAATACTACGTGTTGCTTTTTTTTATATAATATATAACGCTATTAATATTACCTTTTTATATTTTTTTTCTTGCTAACATTTTATTAAAAAGCATCTTTTTTAAAAAAGCATTAAATATATAAAACATATAAAATGTTTTTACTATATACTTTTTGCTTTTTATTTGTTTTAAATATAAATTAGTTTTTAAAGAACTTTTGTTTTAAGCAAGCATTATTTTTTTACGTATTTATTATAGCTATTGTTTATATTTATATACTTGCTTATTTTAACCTAGGTTTTTTTGCGTAAAAACGCTATTAAGCTGCTTTATAAACAATTTGCTTTTTTTTTTCCTTTTTTTTAACTTTTTTTGCCTTTTAAAAAACACGCTTATTAAAGCTAAAATTTTATATTACTTATATATGTTTTTTTTTTTTATTTATAATTCTTTTAGCTTTTTTTATTGTTTTTTTAAAGCAAGTTTTGCTTATAAAACTTAACTAGTTTGCTATGCTTTTTTTTTTTACTGCGGCTTTTTTAAGCAAAGTTTTAAGTAGCTTTACAAGTTTTTATTTTTTTGTTTTTTTTATGCGTTATAATATGTATGCTAAACTTATTGCTTACAAAAAAAGCACAAAACATGCAAAAGCTATAGTTTTTTTATGCTTTAATAACGTAATACTATTAAATAATATACCTGTTTTTTGCAGGTTTAATTTTATAAAAAATAACTGCTTATTATAAGCATTATAAACATATAGCATAAAAAATTAGCTTAATATAGCAATTTAATAGTAGTTATATAGCACTTTTAGTTTTAAGCAATAAAAATAACAATTTTGCAGCTTTATGCATAGCTTTTAGCTTTTAAACAAAAAATTCCGTAAGAACTTTTTGCTTTTTTTTTTTTTATACTAAACTATTTATAGCTTTATTAAAAAATGCAGCTTACTATTTGTTTTATAATTTAAAAAAATAAAACTACTATAATAAGTTTATAAAATATTTAAAATAAAAAAACATATGCTTATATAATAATAATAACTATAATTTATATATTAACTTTTTTTAAAACATAAAAGTTTAATAGCTAGCAATTAGCAATAAAAGCATTAAAAATAAGCATAACTTTTATATAATGTTATAAAGCCGCAAAAAGTATTAAGCTTGCATAAAAATCTTAAAATAGCACAAAAATAAAGTATTTATATAATTTGCAAAAAAGTTAAACATTTACTTTAGCTTAACGTTTATTGTTTTAAAAAAAGCACTATTTTTATTTTGCTATTTTATAAGTTTATTTATTACTACTATTAAAAAAGTAGTTTTTTTTAGTAATTAAAAGCTATAAAAAAGCTATAGTAAGCCTTAAAAACCTAAAATAAAATAATACACTAAAAATAAAAGTGCTATAAAAAAAAGCAATATTAAAATAAAAAACTTACTAGCACTTATATGTAAAATAATAACTTTATTAATAAAGAATTAATTTATTACTAAAGCAAAAATTAAGTTATTTTTAGTTATATATTATATAAAGCATAAATATATGCTAAAACTTTTTATAAGTTAAATATAAAAAGATTAATTTATGTTATTATATTAATTATATTGCTTTATTTTTTGTTTTTATTGCTATATAATATAAAAACGCTATAGTTTTATTATTAAGCAAAACTTAATTAATTATATATAAACTTAAGTATATATTATAATTTATACTTAAACTTTTTTATATAAACTTTTATATATATATATGCTTAGTTATAAAAACCTTTTTATATAAAGCTAGCTATAAAACTTCTTTTATAAAAAAAAAAAAAAAATAACTATTATTTTTAACATACTATAATTTATAAATATTTATATTATATAAATAATTATAACATTAAAATATATGTATTACTTTTTTGCATACTTAATATATTAACATAAATATATTAAGCATAATATATTAACTGCATTTTTATTTATTAAAATTTTCTTTTTTTAAGGTATTTTTATTTGCTTAATAAGTTTATACATTATATTTAATACTTTTATAAATGTTATACTATTTTTAACTTATTTATGCTTTTTTTATTAAATTATTTTTTTTTTTTTTTTTTTTTACATTTTATTACCTTTTTTTTTTTTGTTTTTAGTATTTTTTAACTACTTAGTATTATATGCAGTTTTTTATGCAATAATTACTTTTATTTTGTTTTGCTATGTTTGCTACCTTTATAGTTATTTTTTTAAAGCATTTTTATATATTAACGCAAAATAGCTAACTAATATATAACTTTTTGTGCTTTTTTTATTATAAAGTTTATTAAATTTAATATAACTGTTTTTAAGCTTTTAAAATATATATACATTTTATTTTTTTTTAAACTTAATTGCTTTTTTGCTTTAAGTAAAATAGTTTATATTTTTGCTATTAAAACTAAAAATAGCTTTTTAAAATTAACTAATAGTATTTTTGCTATTTTTTAAACTTTTTTAGCAAATAAAATTCTTTCTATATAAAAAAGCATAAGCTTAGCTATTTTAAAGCTAAATTAAATATTATTTTTTATAAAGGCTTATTAAAACATATTTAAAAACATAGCTAAAAAATCTGCTTTATTTATATAAGTTAAATGCTATTATATAAACTGTTTTATATATTGCTTATAATATTATTAAAAAACATAAAAAAAAACTAAATTAAAAAGCTAAAACTTATAAAACAAATAAACTAGTATTTAAAAAAAAAGTATATTATTAATATAGTAATATTTTTTAAATTTTATTATATAGTAGCTTTTTTAAACATTTAAAATTAAAAAACGTTTAGCTTTTTTAGTATAGCTTTTTATATAAGCATTAAAGTATTAAATTTAGCTTTTAGCTATTTTAAGTATATTATAGCTATTTTTAAATAAAGCAATAATTTAGTTAGCTAGTAGTTTTTTATTATAATACTATAATACTAAATATACTTTGCTTAAAAAAATAAAATATAATAATATTATTTAATTTTAAAAATTAATAGCTTAATTTATTATTATTTATACTTTGTTTTTTAGCTTTGCTTGCTTAAAACGTTTATGTTTTTTAGCGCTAATTATTATTATTAAGCTAATATTTTTATATATTTAAAACTTTATTTTGCTAAAGTTATAAATATTTTTTGTTTATATGTTATGTTTTATAATAGTTTAGCTAACTTACGTAAACTATTCTTAATAAGTTTTAAGATTTTTATTATAAGCTAGCTGCTTATATTAATATTAATGCTTATATATTTAAAAAGCTAATAGTTAAGTTTTAAAGTTTAAAGCTGCATTATTACTAGCTAAAAACGCGTTATAATTATATAAAAAAAAATTAGCAATATGTTTTTTATAAGCAAGCTAAAAAAAAAACGCTTGCATAAATTAATTAATGTTATATTATGCAATTGTTTTACTTTTAGCTATTGTTTTAATTTAGCATAATTATTAGCTTTTTAACTTTAGGTTTTTTATTAAAACGTTATATAAAAACACTTATTAGCGCAAAAAACGTATAAAAATTTGTTTTTTTATTTAAAAAGCTAATTTACGATTTGCTTGTATTTTTGTAGTAAAAAACAATACTAAAAAAAAAAAACATAAAAAAAAAAAATAAAAATTCTTAAAACTAAAATCTAAGTATTTAAGCAATACTATTTAAAATCTAAAACGTTTTTTAGTTACTTTTTTATTGTTTTTAAAAAAAAAATATAATTTAAACAAAAAACAAAAAAAAAAAAACTATATATATATATATAAAACTAAAAGCTTTATAAAGCAAATAAAGCACTTAGCAAGCATTAAAAAAGTAAAAAAAAATGCTTATAAAATAAAAAAAATCTTATTATAAAAAATATAATAAATTTAATAGCTTAAAAAAATATAAAAAAACTAGTATAGTTATAAACGTTAAAAAAACATAATAGTAATAAGTTAAGTTTGCTACGCTAGCAATAATATAAACAATGCAGCAAAACTAGTTATAATATAAAAACTTGTAATAAAAATATAAAAACAAATAATAAATCAAAATTCAATTAATTTTTAATAATAAATGCTTTAATTATAAAGTTATTAATAATTAAACTTAATAAAATAATAAAAAGTATATTGCTTGCTTATAAACTACATTAAATATTAAAAGTTACTATAAGTATATAAAAAATTGCTAAAAATATATAACGTTTATAGCTATATAATAAATAATTTTATAACTACTAGTTATAATATAGTTTTAAATTAGCTATTTAAACTAAAATTAAATGCTTTATTTAAAAATATTAATAGTTTAGTTATAAAACTAATAATTACTATACTATTTATACTATATGTTTATATGCTTTAAAAAATTTATATAGTAGCATATATATAAATATTTTTATAACTGTTAGCTTTACAAAAAAACTATTAATATTTCTAAATAGCTTTTTTTATTTAAAATTAAACAATATATTTTCTATTAAAATATAATAAATAGTTATAAAGTTGTTTATTATATAGCTATAAGCATTATATATTTATATTAATTTTTTATATATTTATATTAATTTTTTATATGTTTATATTAATTTTTTAAAAAAATTGCTATAAATATATAATGTTTTTATTAGCTTTATTTTAAAAAAGTAATATATATTATATTTTTTTATTTACTTAATGTTGTTTATTTTTTATTTTTTTTTATACATTTTATTAATTTAATTCTATTTATATATTTTATTTTATTAATACTAGAAATATATTTATTACATACTTTAATTTTATAATTTTAATTAACTTTTATATTATGTAATGTTTTTTTAAGCTTTTAAGCTTTAATTGTTTTATAAACGCGCTTTTACTTTAAATAATTTATTTTATTGTTAAAAAAAACAATATACGTTTTATTATTTTTTTTTTTGTTTATTTTTGCTATATAATAAGCTATTTACTACTTTTATAACTACTTTAACTTGCTAATTCTTTATATTTAGTTATAATAACAATAATATTTTTTTATTTTATAGCTTTAATAATAATAATGCTTACTTTTACTTTTTTAGCACTATTTTATACTTATATAGCTATAAAAAGCTTAATAAACTAACATAAAAAAACCGTACTAATTATAAGATTTTTTTTAATAATACTTTTTATAACTTATTAAAGCTTTAATATATATAAATGCTTATGTTTAGCTTAAAAACTAGTTTTATTTTTGTTTTTTTAATATTTTAGTTTGCTAAACTGTTTTATACTGCTAGCTTATTAATTACTACTTAAAAAAAATTTAAATTAGCTTTAAAGTTAGTTTATAAAGTTATAAAAAAAAGTTAATAGCTTTTTATAAACTTAGTTTGTTTATATAAACATATATATTAATAAAAACATAAACAAAATTAGTTATTATTAAATTTAAATAGCTATAATTTTTTTTTTTTATATTTACTACTTTAAAGTTTACTAGCAAAATTATTTATACTAAGTTTAATTAAAAGTGCTTTATTTATAATAGCATTACTTAAATAAACTTTTTTTATGCTAGTTTTATTATTTAAAGCAAGTATTTTATTAGCTAGCTATTATTTATTATTTTTAGTTTTAAAAACCATTTTTAATTTATTTATTTTAAGCAACTTATTTTTTATAACTAATATACTTTTTAACTACGTTAATTTATTTGCAAAAAATAATAAGTTTAGTATTATTAAAAACTACTTATATTTGTTTAAAAAATAACTAATTTAATTTTTTATTTAATATAATTAATTTAAACAATTTAAAAAAAGCAAAAATAAAAAACTTTAGTAGTAAAAGTTTTAAAAAACTAACTATAAATAAATAATTATTATTAAAGCTATAAACAAAGGTTAATAATTATTATAACTATATAAAAATATAAAACATTATTAATATAATTATAGCTTTAATTTTAAACTTTTTTGCTTATTTTTTTTTTTATAAGCTTATAAACTTAATAAAAGTAACTATTAAATTAATTAGCTGCTAAATTAATATTTAAGCTTAAAATATTTAAAGCATAATAAAACAATAATATAAAAAGTTTATTTTTATTTAAAACAATATTTAAATTTTTAATATTTAATTATAACTTTGCAAGTTTACGTTTTAATATTAAATAATTAAAATTGCTAAAATTAGCATAATAACTTTAATTTATTAAATAGCTAGCATTTTATTTATAAAGTATAAATATAACAAAAAACATAAAAACTAGTAATGCTATAATAATATAGCAGCGTTTTAATAAAAAACGTAAAGCTAATAAACTTGCTAATTTAAAAAAAATTATAAACAAGCTTATAAAACTAATATTATAGCTACTAGCAAACAAAAAATAAACAAAAAAACTTTTTTTCTAAAAAAACATAAAAAAAGTATAGCTAGTATACTTAATATATAATATAGTAAAAAACTAGCATAAAGTAAAAACTAGCAATAAAAATAAAAAAAAACAAAAAGAAAAAAAAAAAAGCAAATAAAAAAAAAAAAACTAGCAAAAAGCTTTTTTGCGCTTTTTAGCAAAGCAAAAAGTTTAAAAGCTTTAAAAAAAAAAGTTTTTTTGCTTTTTAACTTTACTTTTTATTTAGTAAGCTAATTAATAAAAACTAGTATTTATAAAGTAATAAAGCTTTAAAGTAGCAATATAAACATTATTATATAAAGTTTTTATTTAGCTTTTTATATAAGTTTTTTTATAAATATATAAATAAAAAAATAGCGCTACTAAACTATATAGCAAGTTTTTTTTACTTTATAGTATTAAATATAAAAAAAAAGCAAGCATAATATATTTAACGTTTTATTATAAATGTTTGCATTTTATTTAAGCTATGTTTTTTTTTTGTTTTTATTTAAATCTTTTATTATAATAACTTTTTATATTTTATAACTGCTTTTTTTTTTTTTTTTTTAATATTTTTTTTTTACTAAAAATTACTATTATTACTATATTATTTTATAACTACTATTGTTATTTTATTATTAAATAACCGCTATAATTACTATATTGTTTATTAATTGCTATAATTACTATATTATTAATTAATTATTATTATTATTATATTATTAATTAACTATTATAATTATTATATTATTAAGTAATATTATAATAAAAACAAAATATAAACATTAATATTTTTTAAATTAAAACAAAACAACTAAACAACAAATTAAAGTTTAAAAAACTTAGTTTTTTTAAAATTAAAAAAATTATTTTATTTATTAACTATAAACTATTATTACTAAAAAATATGCAAATTTACTTAGTTTTTTATATTTTTTTATTAAAACTAATATTTATTAATATATTTATTAAAACATAATTAAAAATAAAAATAAACTAAAATATTTATAAAATAAAAAATATACTAAATTTCTATTAAAATAATAATAATATTAAATATTTTATTAAATAAAAAAAATACTTATATATTAATAATACTTAAAAACTTAAAAAATACTTAAAAATTATTGTAATAATTATAAATTAGTTTTATTATTAATATTTTAATTGTTTAAAACTAAAAAAAAAAAGTTAGCTTTAAAAAAAACATTTAAAAAATCTTAATTAAACTTAAATAAAGTAGCTTATATTACTTTAGCTTGCTTTTTTTATTATTTTTCCTTTTTTATTAATGCTTTTTGTTTTTTTTTAATATGCTTTATTTTATTTAATTTATTTAAAAATTAAAGCTTTTGCTAAACTATTTTAATACTTTTTGCTTTTAAAAAACATTTTTATATATAAAACTAAGCTAGCTTGCTTAAAACAAAATTAAAGCTATTTTAAGCTTATTTTAGTTTTTTTTGAACTAAAAATAGCTATTGCTTTGTTTGCTTTTTTTTTTTTTTAAAACAATAGTACTTAAAAACTATATTATTAATTAAATTAATTAAAATTTTTAATTTATTGCAAAAATAGCTAATATATATATATTTAAAGCAATAAAACATATTATTTATTATTTTATATATTAATAATTAATTAAAGCAATAAAAATAAAATATAACTTTATAACTAATAAAATTAATAAAAAAAGTAAAAATAAATTTTTGCTTTATTTTTAATAAACAGTTAATTCTTTTAATATGTTTTAATATTTTAACGCATAAAAAAAAAAAAAAAAAATATTTATAAGAAATTATTAAAATAATAATTTTAGAAAAAAAGAAATAATGTTATAAAATTAGCACTAAAATAGCTTTTAAAGCAGCTTAATGCTTTTATATATATTTAGTATTTTTTTTTTGCTAATTAAAACCAAGTTATATAATAGCTTATTTAGCTTATTAAACTTATAATAATTTAATATTTATTAAACTTATAATAATTTAATGCTTATTAAACTTGTAGTAATTTAAAAAAAAAATCTTTACTTTTTTTATTTTTTTTTTGTTTATATAATTATACTTTTTTTATAATTAATTATTTACTTAGTTTTAATTTTTTAGCTATTAATTTTTTTATAACTACTAAGTATTAATATATTTATTATTTTTAATTTTTTAAAACTTTTATTAATGCATAATAATAAAAATATTTTAAAAACTTCTTTAATAAATTACTGCTAAAAATTCTATTATTATTTATAAATTAAAACTTTAAAAGCAAACTTATTATATTAATATATAATAAGTTTATTATAAATAATAGCTATAATTATTATATTATTAAATAATTATTATTATTATTATATTATTAAATAATTATTATTGTTATTATATTATTAATTAACTATTATAATTATTAAATTATTAAATAACTGCTATTATTATTATTTTAAGTTATATTTAAAAAAAAAGTGTTTTTTTAAAACATAAAAAAAAAAGAACAAAATTATTATTATATTATATATTATTTAATAAGTTATTATTTTAAAAACATATATTATAAAAAAAAAAAAAATGCAATTTTTTGTATTATTATAAAAAAAAGGTAAAGTTTTATAAAAAAAAAGTAAAGTTTTATAAAAAAGAAATAAAGTTTAAAAAAAACAAAATAATGTTTTAAAAAAAAAAAATAATAGTTTAAAAATATGCAATAAAGTTTGCAAAAAAAAAAATATAATATTATAAAAAAAAAAAAATGTATTAAAAAAAAAAGTAAGGTTAAATAAAACAAAAAATATAATTTATAAAAAAAAAAAGGTAATAAATATATATATATAATAAAAAAAAATATATAATATAAGTTAATTTTTTAAAAAAAAGATATAAAAGCAAAAAAAAAAAAAATATAACAAAATATTATAATAATATTATAATTTTAAAAAATAGCAAATTAAAAATATAAGTTTTATAGTAATTATTTTTTATTTCAAAAAGTTATTTTTAATATATTATAAAAAAAAAAGTAAAAGTTTTATAAAAAAAAATAAAAGTTTTATAAAAAAAAAGTTAAAAATTTATTAAAAAAAGGTAAAAGTTTTATAAAAAAAAAGTTAAAGTTTTATAAAAAAAAAGTAAAAGTTTTATAAAAAAAAAATAAAAATATTATAAAAAAAAAGTAAAAAATTAATTAAAAATAGATTAAAAATTATAAAAAAAAAGTTAAAATATTATAAAAAAAAAAGTTAAAGTTTTATAAAAAAAAAAAAAAAGTTTTAAAAAAAAAAAAATAAAAGTTTTATAAAAAAAAAGTTAAAAGTTTATAAAAAAAAAATTAAAGTTTTATAAAAAAAAAGTTATAAGTTTATAAAAAACAAGTAAAGTTATATAATAATATATTATTATATATAAAGTAAAGTTTAAAATTATAGTTAAAAAAAAAAAAATGAACAAAAAATAAAATATTATTATAAAAATAAAAAATAAAAAGTAGTATATAAAAAAAAAAAAAATTATAAAAAAAAAAAAAAAAAATATTAAAGTTGTTTTTAAAAAAACATATTTTATAAAAAAAAAAAAAGAAAATATAAAAAAAAAAAAGCAAAATTATTGTTATAATATAAAACAGCAAAAGTTAAAAAAAATTAAAGTTATATTATAGATTTTTTTTTTTTTTTTAAAGTGTTTTATAAAAAAGAAGTAAAAGTATAAAAAAAGAAAAAAAGTAAAAAAAAAGTAAAAAGTATAAAATTTAAAGTTAAACATATAATAAAAAAAAAAAAAAAAAAAAAAAAAAAATTATAATGTTTTATAAAAAAAAAGTAAAAAATTTTTAAAGTTATAAATAATATTTTTTAAAAATGGAAAAAAAAAAGAAGTTTTATAAAAAAAAAGCATATTAACTATTAAAAAAGTATAAAAGTTTTAAGGTTACTTAGGTTTAAATAAAAGTATTTTTTTGTTTTTTAAGTTAAAATTAATAGCATATTTATATATTTAACTTAGTAAAAATTTCTATTGATTTTTTTATTAATAGCTTTTATGCTTAATTATTTGCTAGCTTTATATGTTTTTATTTTTGCAATTTGCTAGCTTAATGTAATAATACTTTTATATTGCTTTATTTAAAGTTAATTATTTTTTTTTTGCTGCTTAATATACTTAATCTTTTGCGTATTAACTTTTTTGCAAAAAAATAAACAAATTTTTAATTTTTAAAAAAATTTTTTTATAAATTTTTTTTTTTTTTTTTTTTTCTTTTTTTTTTTTTTTTTTTTTTTTTTTTTTATTACACTTGCATTTTTGTTGTAGCTTGTTTTTTTTTAAGTTGCACGCTATTATTAAGCTTATTTTTTAGTGCTTGTTTAGTGCTTATTTAGCGCTTTTTTAGCTTTTTTTTAGCGTTTTTACTTGTTGTATTACTATTTTTGCTTGCTTTTTTTTAGCGTTTTTACTTGTTATATTACTATTTTTGCTTATTTTACTATTTTTTTTAAAGCTTAATTATTATGCTTTTATTAGCTACTAAACATAATTAACAAAAACATAAAAAAGCTTAAGCATAACAAATTATTAAACTAAAACAAAAAGCTATTTAACTTTTTAATTAATTTTATATTTTTTTTAACTTGTTTTTTAATAAAAACACTTTAGTATTTATATATTTTTATGTTTTTATTTTACTACTTTTAACTTTTAATTTGCTTTTATACTACTATTATTTTATTTAAACCTAATTTTGCTTATTTTTTTTTTTTTTTTTATAAATGTTTTGTTTTTAACTACTTAACTTTTTTTTATTTATTTTTAAGTATTATTATTACTTTTTATTTTTTTGTTTAAACAATCTTTAGAATTATTATATATAAATAGCTTTGCTTTTTTAAATTTAAACAATAATAATGCTACAAATTTTAAACTGCTTAAACTAGAACTTTTTTTTTTTTTTGCTTTTTTTGCTTGTTTTTAATCTTAAAGTTTTTTTAGTTTTAATAACTTAAGCTTTTTTAATAGCAATAAAAATAATAGCATTGTTTTAAACGCTTTAAAACTAGTTATTTTTTTTTTTTTTGATTTCTTTTTTGTTTTTTATGCTTTATATTTTAAATAAGCTTATTGCTTTATTGCTTAACTTTTTTTTTACTTTGTTATAGTAAAATTCTTTTGTTTTTATTAGTAGTAAAGCTTTTATTTTTAGCAAAAATTATTTGCTTGCTTTTGCTTTTTTTTTTTATTACTAGTTTATTATAATTAGCTTAACTAATAGTTTTTTTTTTTATTTAATAATACGTATTATTGCATATAAAAACAAATTTTATATTTTTATTTTTATTAATATAACTATAATATGTTTTATTTTTTATTTTTTTTGTTTTTTTTTATTTTTGTTTGTATTATTAGCTTACTTATATTTTTAAAAAAGCTTTTAAAAAACAAAATATCTTAAAACCTAAAGTTTTTTTAAAAACTTTAAGTTTTAAAATATTTTGTTTTTTAAAAGCTTTTCCTTTTTTGTTTTTTTTAGTTTTAAAATAGTTAATTTTTTATAAGCTATCTTTTTTTTTTTATAGTTTTTATTTTTATTTTTAGATTTATAATACTAATTTTTTTCTATAAATAAAGTAATAAATATAGCTAGCTATATATTAAAATATATAATTAATTATTTTATATAAAGCTTTTTAGCTTTTTATATTAATTTTTTAAAACAAAATAATTTTATTAACTTTTTTTTATTTTGTGCTAAACTAAAAGCGCTATAAATTTTTTTTTAGCATACTTTTTTTAATATTAATAAGCTTAAGCTTTTTTTTTTGTTTATTAAAGCTTTTTATTATAATATTTATTAATAAATATATATTATTTGTTAATATAACATTAATAGCTATTTTATATAGCTTTGTTTTTTTGCTGCATTTTTTTTAATAATATTTGCTTTAAGTTATTTATTTTTGTTTTAATTTTTTATTTTTTAAAATATATATTGCGTTTTTAATTTAGTAAAACTTTATAAAACTTAAAATTTATAGTTTAGCTTTTTTAAATATAGTTTTAATAACTATGTTTATTTTTTTTTTTTTACTTTTTTTTGATTTTTAAATATTAAATTATTTATTTGCTATTTAAAATATAAAAATAGTTCGTAAAAAACTATATATTATTTGCTTTGTATGCTTTTTGTTTTTTTGCGATTATTGCTTAGTATTTTATTAGTTTTGCTTAAGCTAAAGCAAAAACAAACATTTAGCAAGCTTTAGTAAAAAGCTTTAGCTTTTTTAAGTATACTTAATTATAATATACTATTTTATATAAATATATAAAACTATTTTAAAACTACTTTAAAACTTTATATAATTAATATTTGTTTAATTATTTTGTTAGCTTTATTTTTTTTTTTTAAAAATATAATATTAAAAATATAACTATAAGTTACTTAATAAAAAGTGCTTTATAAAAATTCTATATAAACTATTTTTTAATAGTAAACTAGTAATACTTTTACTTTAATGTTATATAAATTAATTTTGCTTTTTAAAATATATTTTATATTATTAAACTTTTTTACTTAATTAATAATATAATACTTTTGTTTATTTTATTTAATAAGTTAATATATATAACTAAAATAGCTTATAATAATAATAGCTTATTTTAAAAATATTGTTTATATTTATATTTATAATATATGTTTTAAAATATAAAAAAGCTAAAAATAATAAAAATTATTTTAGCTAGCTTTTATATTAAAAAAATAGCTTTATTTAAAGTTAAAATATATAATTTTTATAAGTAATATATATAAATATTTATAAAAAAATTTTATTTTTTTAATTTATTATAGTTTAACTTGCTGCTTTTTAATTTAAATTTATTTAAATAATACTACTAAAATAAAACTAAAATATTAACGCAAAAAATAATACTACTTAATTTTTTTTTTTTTTTTAATGCTTTTTAGTTTTATAAAAACTAGCTATACTATATATTATTTATTTTGTTTAATGCTTTTATACTGCTTTATTATAATATATACTATAAATATTATATGCTTTAGTTTTATATTATAACTATTATAAACTTTTATAAATTGCTTTTTTAGCAAATTATTTGCTTGTTTTTGCTAACTAATTTTATTATTTATACCTTTTTTTTTTTTGTTTTAATATGCTAGCTAAATAACTTTATGCTTGCTTTTACTATTTACTTTATTAAGCTTATTAAAAAGCTAATAATATTTGCACTTTTTAATAGTAATATACTACTAAAACAGTTTAATATTACTAAATATACTAAATATATATATATAAACTAAATATTGCTTATTTTTTTTAAGTAAACTTATATTAGTAGTATTTTTTTTTAAGTATTATAGTTATAATATACTACTTAAAATTACTATATGTTTAATAAATTAAAAAAGCTATTATAAAAGCTTAGCTTAAAAAACGTAGTATAAAAATATAACATGCTATAAATACTAAACAATATATTTAAGTAATATATTTTTTAATTTATAAATTATACTTTAAAGTAGCTTTGCTTATTTTTTTTTAAGCGTTAAAATTAATTAAAAATAACTTAACAAAATATAACGCAAAGTATATTAAACATAAATAAGCAATTTAAAACAATACTACTAAACAACTTTTAAAACATTGCTAATTATATTATTATTTTTGCTAAACATTATAAAGCATAGCTATTACGCAATAAAACTTTTAAGCTTATATTATAATTAGTTGCTTATATATATAATTTAAAGTTTTTTAAAGCTTATAAGTTATATTTTAAAAAGCTTAAGCTTTTTTACTAAATATAATGCAATATTTTATATAAAAGCTAGCTAAACTATATATAAAGCTATTTTTAACTTTTTAGCTTATTTAATGTTTACTATATTTATTTTTAAGTTTTTAATGCTTTAAATAAAACTAAAGTTAAAAGCTTTTAAATAAACAAAACAATACTATTTAATAGTGCTAACTTTTTATTTTTTATTTTTATATAATAGCAAAAACTAAAAATAAAAACTTATAACTTTAGTAATTATAATATAAATAAATATTAAAGCTAGTTTATATATATAGCATTAATGTTTAGCGCTTTAAATAATTATACTAGTTAATTAAGTAAAAGCTTTATTTTTTAGTATTATAAAGTTTAAAAAGTTTAGCTTGCTATATTTATTAATAAAAATATTATATGTTTATTTTTTAATAACTAGTTTAATTATTATTAAGCATATATTAGCTTTTATATTTTTATTATATTAAACTTTAAAAAAACTAAGTTTTTTTATGTTTAATTATTTAAACATATTGCTATAAAGTTAGATTTTTTTAGTTTTAAGTATAGCTGCTTAAAGCTATTACATTATAATATAATAAAAAAAAAGCTATTATATAATAATATAAGTTATTTATTTAAAAAAGCTTTAATAGTTATTATATTAATATATTTGCTATAGTTGCTTAATTAAGTTTATAATATTGCTATATAAATATGCTATAATATATATTTATATATTATAATACTTACGTAATAAAAACATAATGCTTTTTATTTTAGCTTTAATGCTATGCTTTAATATTTATTTAATTATTGCAGCAAAAGTTTTTTATATATGTTTTTTAAATAGTTTTTTTATATATTTACTAAATAACTTATTATGTTTTTTTAACTATATATATTTTGCTTTAGTATATTTTTTAATGCTATAAAACTGCTATTTTTTTTTGTTAATTTATTAGTATAGCTTAAACTAAAAAACTTAAAAGCTAATAGCTTAATATTAGCATTTAAGTTGCTATATAAAATAAGCATATTAATAAAAAAAATCTTTATAAAATATATAATATTATGCAAAAAGTTAAACATAAAGCTAATTATATAATATAAGCTAGCAAAAAAGCTAATTAATAGCAATAAAACTAACAAAAAAAAAACGAAATAAACGTTATAAATAATATAAAGCTAAAAATAAATAGTAATTATAATTTTAGTAATTATAAATAGCTATAATAAAACTTAAAACTAAAGCAAAACTAATAAAAGCTATTAAAAACAAAATATTTAAAATTATATAGTAACTATATTTTAGCTTATTTTTAAGTATATAAAAATTAATATAAAATAATGTTATTTTTAAAAAAGATTTAATATATTAAAAAAATAACCTAAAATAATTTAAATTATTACTACTTTAGTAATATTTGTTTTTTTAAAAATTTATATAGTATTGCTTTAAGTAGTTTATATAGCATTATTGCTAATTATTAGTTCTTTATATAGCATTGCTTTTTTTTTAAGTTTTTTATAGTGTTATTTATTTTTTACTTAAAAAGTTTGCGCTATATTATTATTTATAAAACATAACTTATATAATATTAAATTTTCTATATAAAGTTTAATTTTATTTATATTGCATTAAAAACTATAATAATTAAATTTATTAGTTATAAAAGTAATATAGCTTATATATATAACTAAAAATATATATAGCTTTTTTACTTATTATAATTTTTATAGTATATAGTAAATGTATTATTGCTTTTTATACTTATTTTAAACGTAATTTTTTTTTATTGCAACTATTTTATTATGCTTAGTTTTATAAAAGTTTACTAATATATTTTTTAAAAAAGATATAAATACTTAAAAAAAACAATTATAGTTTATATAAATGCATTTAACATATAGTTTTATTAAGCTAATATTTAATTTTACGTAATATTTTGCTGTTTTTTTTTTTGTGATTTTTTTTGCTTTTATTTTATACAAATTCTTTTTTTTTTTTTTAAGCTTAAATTGCTTTACTTTTTTAAGCAGTAGCTTTAATAGCTAAACAAGTTTTTTAGGTTTACTTAAAAACAAAAAGCTTAAAGTTAGTAATATTGTTTTTTTTAATCTTTGCTTAATGTATGTTTAAGCTTTTGCTTTTTTAAACAAAAAAAGTAAGCTTAAAAGCTTAAAAAAACAAAGCTTTAGCAAAAAAAACGTTAGCTTATATATTGTTTGTATTATTAGCTATAATGTTCCGCTTTTTTTTAGCAGCTAAAAAAAAAGCAAAAATGTATTACTTGTTATAATAAAAGTACTAAGCTTAAAAAAATTGCTTAGCAATAGCTTAAAATGCAAAAATTTTTGCTTTTAAAAAAAAAACTATTAAAAGCTTTAGCAATTAATATATTATTTGTTTTAAAGCAAATAAAGCTTACTATTAAGTATATTTTATTTTATTTAGGTTGCTTTTTAAAAAAGTTTATTATTTATTGCACTAATAATTAAAGCTACTTTTTAAAAGCTAATATAAAACTTCGTATAATTGTTTGCTATAATAAATTAAGCTATATTTAAGTTTTAAATACTTTTGCTATTTTATTATTTATAGTGCTAATAATTAAAGCTATTATTTAAAAGCTAATATAAAACTTTATATAGTTATTTGTTATATTTAATTAAGCTATAGCTAATTAAGCTATATTTAAGTTTTAAATATTTAAGTATTATAAGTAATAAATTAGCATTATGCTATATAAAACTGCTTAAAAAATAAGCTACTAAATTATTACTTGCATTTTTAGCATTTTTTATAAAGCTAAGCAAAAGATTTAATAAAAACAGAAATTTTTTAAACATATTAAGTTAGCTATTATAGCACTAATAAAAATAATGTTTGCTTTTATATATGTAAAAAAAAATATTGCTAAACAGTTAGTTTTTTATAGAAATAATTATTATTGTTATAAAATTTTAGCAAAAAAAATATTAATACTTAAAAAAAATTAAAAGCATAAGTTCTAAAGGATTTTTTTATAAGTAAAAAAAGCTGCAATATTAGCTTTATTATTATTATATAATACTATAACACATAAAGTTTATTAGTTAAAATTATTATTTTAAAAACAAAAAAAAAAAAGCTTTTTATACTATTATGCTTTTTTTATACTATAAAATTTAGTAAAAACTAAGTATTTTTAATTGTGTTTTAGGGTTAATATAAAAGTTAAAATTATAAAAACTATATTAAAATAAATAAAAAATACAATAAAAAAAAAAAAAGAAAATAAATAAAAGATAAAAGAAATAAAAAGTAAAAATATCTAAAAATAAAAAGGAATAAAAAATATAATAAATAAATAAATCGATAGAAAAGATAAAAAATAAAAAAAATATAAAATAAAAAAAATATAAAATAAAAAAAATGTAAAAAAAAAAAAATATAAAATAAAAAAAAAGTAAAAATTTAACTATATTAAAAAAACTTTTTGCATAAAATATTGCTTTTTTAAACGTAACTAAAATATAAAAAAAGCTTAAAAACAAAACTATAATATATAAAACATAATAATAGAAACCTTTTTTATAGTTTTTTTACACTTGCAAAATTATTTATAAAAGCAAGCATAAGCATAAAAAGTTAATTTAAATCTACTTTAAAAAAAAAAAATAATTGCTTTTTATTACTACTTGTTATAATAAATCTTTAAGCATATATAAATAAGCATATAATTTTTAATACATGCAGCACTTTTTATAACTTATATATATAAAAGTAATAAAACACTTATAGCTTTTTTTTTATTTTTACTTAAAAACTTGTTTTAATTATAGCATAGTTATGCTTTGTTTATTTTATTTTATTTTAGTTTATTTATTTGTTTTAATATATGTTTTTTTGTTATTTTTTTTTTATAATTTTATTTTTTGTGTTTTCTTAATGCACAAAAACTATAAAATATATATGCTTTAACAATAAATTTTAAAGCAATAAAGTTTATAAAACAACAATAATTTTTATACTTTAGCTTTTTTTATGCATTAAAGAAGTTTTAATACTGCATTATAGCGCTAACTTTAAATTGTTTTAATATTTAAATAAAAAAAAATTATAATTAAAAAATCTAGCTTTTTTTTCGATTTATATATAACTAGCAGTACTTATAGCAAGCATACGTTTTAACTTTTATTTACGTTATATTTTTTTATTAATATTAGCAAAAAACATAGTTATAAACTGTAATTATATATATATACCTGTTTTTTAATGCATTTTTGTATATATACATTATTTTTACTTAGGAGCTTTTTTTATATAAATTACACACTATAAGCTGTTTTATAAACTTAATTATTTTCTTTTTTTTTTATAATAATAATATGTTTAAATAGTAAAACAAAGCTAACTTTTTTTTTGCTATAGCAGTAAACTAAACTTTTTTTTACTTTTTTTTTATTTAAAAGCTTTTAAGCTATAGTATGTTTTATATTCGTTTATTTTTTGTTGTTTTTTTAGAGTTTTTTTTTTATTGCATATATTAAATTTAACTTAAAAAAAAAAACGTGCTTTATATCCGTAATAAAAAAAAAAGAAAACTGCTTTATATTAGTAATAAAAAAAAAAAAGAACTATTTTATATTAATAATATAAAAGAGCTTTTAGCTGTAATAAATATTGCTATATAAAAAAAATCTAAACATTAGCAGTATAGTTATTAAAAAGTATTATAAGCGTTAATAAAGTTTAAAGTAAAAATCTTTTTTATACTTACTTAATATGCTTTTTAAACTTTTTTAGCGCTAAATAAACTAACTATGTTTTTAGTAGTTATAGCACTAAAAAGTCTAAAGTAAAAGCAAAATAAACAAGTGCTTATAATTATTAAACAGTATTATAAGCATTAATAAAGTTTAAAATAAAAATTTTCTTTTATATTTGCTTAGTATACTTTTAGATTTTTTTAGCGCTAAGTAAACTAACTATATTTTTAGTAGTTATAGCGCTAAAAAGTCTAAAGTAAAAATAAAATAAGCAAATGCTTTATATTTACATAAGCTTTTATTAATGCTTATTATATATAGCTATAATGTTATGCTAAAAACTATATTGCTTATAGTTTTTTATAAAAAGATTTAAAGTTATTTTTTGTTTAAATATCTTTTTATTAATACTAAAAAAAAAAAAAAAGAACTTTTTTTCTTTTTTTCTTTTTTTATTTACTTATGCTGCAGCATTAATCTTTTAGTACTTATTAAATTAGTTCGATTAAAAAAAAAGTCTTTAAAAAAAAAAAAAAAAAGACTTGTTTTTATTACTAATGCATATTTAAAAACAAAAAATGTAGTAAAAAAGGTTAAAAAGCAACACATAATAATTAGCGCTATTTGCTTATTAAAAAACAAATAATAAGTTTAAAAAAGTTAAAAAGCAACGCATAATAATTAGTACTGTTTGCTTATTAAAAAACAAATAATAAGTTCAAAAAAGTTAAAAAGCAACGCGTAGTAATTAGTACTGTTTGTTTTATTAAAGAACAAAAAAAGTATATTTTGTAGGGTTTAAAAGCAAAGCTTATATAAAAAAAGCACTTTTATTTATAATAAGCAGCAATAAGTTTATAATATATATACGCATTATTACAAAAAACAAAAGCAACTTTATTATATATACTATTAAAAGTACATTAGTTGTTTTTTTTTTTATATACATAATATATAAATATATGCGTTGCTACAAAAAGCAAAAGTAACTTTATTACGCATGCTATTAAAAGTACATTAGCTGTTTTCTTTTTTATATATATAACACATAAATGTACGCGTTGCTACAAAAAGCAAAAGCAACTTTATTATGTACGTTATTAAAAATGCATTAGCTATTTCTTTTTTTATATATATAATATATAAATATATGCGTTGCTACAGAAAGCAAAAGTAATTTTATTGCATACGCTATTAAAAGTACATTAGCTATTTCTTTTTTTATATATATAATATATAAATGCACATATTACTATAAAAAGCAAAAGTAACTTTATTACGCATACTATTAAAAGTACATTGGCTATTTTCTTTTTTATATATATAACACATAAATATATGCGTTATTACAAAAAGCAAAAGCAACTTTATTATATATGCTATTAAAAGTGCATTAGCTATTTTTTTTTTTATATATATAATACATAAATGCATATGTTGCTACAAAAAGCAAAAGCAACTTTATTATGTACGCTATTAAAAGTATATTAGCTGTTTTTTTTTTTTTATATATATAACACGCAAATGTATTGCTATAGCAAGCAAAAAAGCAGCTTTATTATAAACGCAAATAAAAGCATATTTATTATTTTCTACTTTTTTTTATAAGTACTTAAGTAAATACTATATAAACTTACTATAGTAATAAATATAAATAGCTTATATATATACTAAATAAAAAATGCATATATTTTTTCTTTTTTTTTTATGCATATAATATATAAATGCATTACTATAAAAAGCATAAGCACTTTTTTAACTTAATTAAAAAAAAAAACATTTATTGTTTTTTTTTTTTTTTTTTTTATTTTTTTTTAATTTAATTTTTTTTTTTTTTCCTTTTTTTTTTTTTTTTTTTTCCTTTTTTTTTTTTTTTTTCCTTTTGTTTTTTTTTTTTTTTTTTTTTTCTTTTTTTCTCCCGAAATTTATACTAACATAAGCTAGCTTAACGCTCTTTTGCTTTTTTTTACTATAGCTATTATTTTTATTATAGCTTTTTAAACTTTTTAATATATTGTAAGCTTTTTTAATATACTTTTGTTTTTTTTGTTGTAAGCGCTTTTATTTATAAGATTTTCTGCTTATATAACTTATATAGCTATAAGCTTTTTTGCTTCTTTGTTTGTTTTTTTTTATTTTATTTATACTTAATTTCTTTAAAAAAGGCCTTGTTATTATATTGCTTATGTATATTTAACTTATGTGTTTTTTTAAGCATTATTTTATGCTATATTACTAATAAAGCAATAAATATAAAAGCACAACTTTTTTTTGCTAATAACTCTATTTTTAATGTTAGTAGCATTATTATTAATATAAGCAGCAAACTAAAGAAATATTGCTTTAAAAAAAAGTAAAATCTTATTATATACTTTATATAAAATACTTTATGTTAAATTATTACTAATTTTAGTTTTTTTATAAAGATGTTTTTAAATTATATAATATTTTTTAACTATTATAAAGCAAAAATAAGTTTTATGTATAATATACGTTATTTTTCTAGTTGTTTTTTTGTTTGTATTATTTTAGCGCTTTTTTTTTTTTATTGCAAAACTTTTGCTTATTATTTTTATTGTTTTTTTGTTTATATAAAATTTATAGCTTATTACTAATGCAAAAAAAATATAGGTTTTATATTTTACTAAACATTAATAAAAACCTATTTATTCTTTTAAAAGTATTTAAGCTAGCGCTTTTATAAAGCTATAATTTATCTAGTTTTAAAAAATACTTTTTAATATTATAAGTTTAGCAATAACTATCTTTTTTTTAAAGCTTTTATTTGTAATAAATTAATGTTATTTTATATAAAAGAAATTTAATTTACTAGCTTAAAAAAAGCAAAAATGCAAGCTAATATTGTTTGCTACGCTATAAACAACATTTATACATTAAAAAAAACTAAACGTAATTAATACTTTATTTTTTTAAAAAATAAATCTATAGTTATAAAACAAGTAAACATATATATAAAGTCCGCGCTATAAATAAAATACTATAAAATATAAAATGTTTAATAAAAAACTATAAAAACTACAATTTATAATATAAGCAAAAAAGTATTATTTATACTAAAATAGTAAATGCAAGAAATAAAAAACTAAAATTTACTGCTATTAGTAGTAATAAGTATATTAATAATAATAAATGCTAAAGATAGCTATATAAGTATAATAAATCTAATTAAAAATTAATGTATGTTTAAACAATGTTTTAATTAAAAAATAAACTAAAGCAAGTTTAAAAAATAAAACTATATAAGCACTTAAAAGCAAAAAAATGTTTATATAAACTAAAACATAGAAAATGTATAATATAATAAAAGTAAATAGTAAAAAATAGCAGTAAACAGATATAGAACTTAAAACTAACTTTAAAAAATATTTCTAAAGTAGTTATATAAAAAAAGGTTATTTTTTTTAGTATTTAAATGTTAAAACGTATATTTTTAATTTTTTATTATTTGCTATATACTTAAAATTTTTTTTAGCTTTTATTAAATAAACTTAACATAAGAAATTATTATGCTTTTAGTACTAGTTTTTTTTATAGCTTTATAAAATAAACGCTAATTATATAGCTGTTTTATTATAAAAATTAGTTAGTTTAGTTAATAAGCGCTTTTTTATAACATAATTAATATTTATTTTATTACGTAATAATTATTTTACTTTTTAAAAATACTTTTATAGCTAAATTATAAGTATGCTTAATATATGCTATGCTTTTTATAATAATTTATATTTATTCTAAAATAATTTTCGCTTAAATTTTTAAAAATATCGATTAAACTAATTTTATTTTTACTAATAAATTTTCGCTTTTTAAAATATTTATTTATTTTTTTTTAATTATTAATCTTTTTTTTTTTTTTTTTTTTTTTTTTTTTAGCTTAAAATTTTTATTTATAGTATTAATATACTAGCTGCTATATTATTTAATTAATTGTAATACTTTTAAGAAAAGCAGCAACATATAAATTTGTTTGTTTTTTAGTTTTAAATCTTATAATATTTAATTAGTAAAACGAAGCTTAGTTAAATTTTTAACAAGTTTTGTACTATTTTTTTTGTTTAAATATGTAAGCTGCTTTAATACTATAGGCTTTTTTTAAAATTTAAAAAAATAAGCTTAGCAAAAAACATATAACAAAAAAATAACATGTTATAGTAAAGTATTTTTATTAAGCTTTTTAAAATTAATGTTAAGCTAATTTTAGTTGTAATATTTTGCTAAATAAACTAAAAGTAAATATTTTTATGCAACTAAATGTAGTTTAATTACTTTTTGTTGTAAAATTTCTGTAACATTTTTTAAAGCTAAAGTATATTTAGGTAAAAAAGCTTTTATTATGCTAGCCGAAAATTTTTCTATAATTAGCAGCTATTTTTATTAAAAGAAATAAAAAAATAAGCAAGTAAACGCAAAATAAATAGTTTTTTTAGCTTTAAAAACAAACAATTAAAACATATTATATTAAATAATACTGCTAAAACTAATAATAATTGCTTTTATATGCTTAAACTTAACAAGCTTTTAAACTGTTTATATTTATTTTTATTTTTAATAAGTTATTAAAAAAAGTTTTTTAAAAAGTGCTTATATGCTTTTATTTATATTTAAAATTGTAAAGCAATTATTTATATAAGTAATAATAATAAATAATTTATTAATTATACTAGCTAACTTTTTATTATTTTTTTTTATAAAGTAAACAGATTTTTTATGCTTTAGTAAAAGCAGTTTTTTTATATTTTGCTGCTATATAAACCCTTTTAATACTTATAGTTTTAATATAGTTAATAAAAATGCAAAAAGTACATTAAATGTTTTATTAGTTTACTATAGTTTAATAGTAGTTAATAAAGTATAGCTAAGCTTTTTAACTACTATATTTATTTATTTATTATTAATAATTAATTTAAAAAAAATTAAAAATATTACTTAAAGTATATATTTAAGTTAATTATATAAAAACTTTTAGTGCTAAAAATAAAAAAAAAAAAAATACTAGCTTAATTTAAGCTAGCTAACTAAGGGCTAAAGATTAAAAAGCTGTTTTTTTTATTTTGCTTGCTATAGTATAAGCAAAAAACATGCTTAGTATATATTAAAGTTATAACTGCAAAAAATGCAAATATAGCATATACTAAAAAACTTTTTTAAAACTATTGCTACTTTTAAGTAGCTTTTTATTTTATAAATGTAGTAATAACTTAATGTTATAACTGCTAAAAATAAAGCTACTAAGTTAATATATGCAAAAACAAGCAAAAATATAGCTAGTGCAAATTTTTAAAACATATTAAAAATAAAGCAAACTTATGCTTTATGTAAACCAAAAAAAAAGCAGCTAAATATTCTTTTTATTAAAGCAATTATTTAGCTTAAGTAATAAAATGCTTAAAAGTTATTTAAGCGCGTAAGCTAGCTAAAAACGCCTTTATTTATTGCTTTATATAATTTATAATAAAGCTAACTTAAACTTAACTATATATTAATGTTGCTATAAAAATGCTGCGTAAGCAAATAACTAACAATTTAACAAACAAAAATACTATTTGCTTAAAAAATTACTTATTAAAAAGAATTATGCTAGCAATTATACAAAAAACAAGATTATAGACTATTATTAATATGCTAAAGCTTTAAAACTAGCTTAAAAAAGATTTGTTTATAAATTGCTAGCGTGCAATCTAAATAACAAAAAGCTATGCTTGCATAGCAAGCAAAAATATAAGTAGCAAAAGCAACAATATTAAATAAAAATTAAGCAACATAATTTTTAAGCAGTAATGTTTAATATAATTAACTAAAAAAAAAGTATAAAATATAGTAGTAAATAGTTAGCAAAAACGTTTTTATTTAGCTTTAATATAGTTTTTACTTATATAAAAAATTAAATTGCTTTTAGTATAGCTTTTTAAAGCTATTAATTCTAAGTAATATAATATATATAAAAACTTTTTTTTTATTTTAATTTTTTAAGCTAAATTAAAGCTAAAGCATATACTTAGTATTAAAACATTTAGATTATTTTTAAGCAAAACTTTATTTTTACGTTTAACAAGTAATAATTAAAAGTTACTAAAAATTTTAATACTTGTTTAAATATTAAATCTTATAAAAAGTAATACTTTTTGTAAAGCTAAATTATGCTTAATTATGTTTAGTTTATAAGCTACTTTGTTTTTTGCTTTAATATAAGCAGCTATAGCTTAGCTATATATATATATAGTAATTATAGTATTAAAATACTAAGTTTATTTTATTTTATTTATAACTATAATATATATATATAATGTTAAAGCTTAATACTTAGCTTTTACTATAAGTTAATATAGTTTGCTTTACAGAAATTTTATTATTGCTTAAGTTAAATATAAAGCTTATAAAAGTTTTATTATTAAATAAAGCTAATTTAACAATAATTAGCTTATTTAGTTTATTTAAAACTTGCTATAATAATAGCGCTTTATTATTTTTAAATACTAATAACATAAATAGCAAATTTTAAAGTATAGAAAGCTTAAAATTACTATTAATAAGTTTAGCATAGCTACGCTTAAAAGTAGTTTTAAGTTTTTTTACGTTTGTATTTATAGCAAAAAAATTAAGTTTTTAAGCTATTATAATAAGCATAAGTATAGCATTTTTAAACTTACTAGTATTTTATATATAGTTATATTATTTAATATAAATCTTTTTTTCTTTAAATGTTATTTGCTTTTGCATAAACATAAATTAAAGGTTTTTAGTTAGTTTTAAAGCTTTTTTAAGCTTTATAAAAAAAGCCGCTGCTAGTTAAAAACATTAAGCTTTTAATAAATAGCTTTTTTGTTTAGTTAAACCTAGTTAAAAAAAAGTATATTTTAGTTATGCTTTATTTTTGTTTTTGCGTAATTTAAGTTTTTTTGTTAGCTAAGCTTTTAACTTATTAATAATTATATTTTTATTAGTGCTACTAGTATTATAATTGTTAATATTAACTATATTAATGTTTTTTAAATTTTTAACTTAATTAAAAGTTGATTTTTATGCTTAATTCTTTTTAAAAAAACAATTTTGCTGCTTTTTTTCTATAAAAGATAACAAGTTTATATTAAAAGAACTTTATAATAGCTATTTTTGTTTTTTACTAGTAAATTATAAAGCTAGCTAAGCAGTTAGCTAAGCAGTTAGCTAAGTAATTAACTAAATAGTTAATTAAGCAGTTAATTAAGTAGTTAACTAAACAGTTAGCTAAACATTTTCTAATTTATTTTAAAATACTAAAGTATTAATAATAGCGCAAACTGCTTTTATTGCTAGATTTACTGCAAAAAGCTTTAGCTTTTAATAAAGCGTTAACTATATTACCTTTTTTTATACTTTTTTTTTTTGTAATGTTTAATATACGTATACTAATAAAAGCTTTTAGTGCTTTAAAAAGATTAGCTATAATATTGCTTATATTTGCTTTTTTTTTTTGTTTTTTACTTTTTGTTAATTTATTTCTTAGTGCTAAAAATGCTAGCTATTATTAAGCTTTTGTAGTAATACGTTGCTTAGCTTTTAAATTTATAGAAAAAAAAAAAATAAAGCAGAAAATTCTACTAATGTTAAATTTAGTATATTAGTAATAACAAAAGCATTTTAGGCTAACGTTTTAGTGCTAAAAAATAAAAAAATATTGCTTTTTTTTGCTATACTTTAATAACTTGTTATAGTGCTACTTTTTTTATGCATAAGTGCTAAAGCTGTTTTTAAAGAAAAACACAGCATAAAAATTTTCGTAGCAGTTTTTTAAAAGCATTAAAAAAAGAATTTCTATAAACATGTTTTACGTAATAAGTTTAAGCGCTAGCTTTATTATAATTGTTTATAAAATAAGTATGCTAATTATAGCTTTAAGCTTTAGCAATAAAATATTAATAAAATCTGCGTTATTTATTTATTATGCTTTTTTATTTAAAGTAAATAAATCTTAGTTAGCAAGCAAAAGCACAAATAAATTATTTGTAAATTTTAGTAAAAAAAGTAGCATTAGTAGCAAACTAAGCTTTTAATGTTTAGTATTATATTTTATATGTTTTTTGGTTTGCTTTATATAAGCAGCGTTATATATTATTAAATTAAACACTTTATGTTTTTTAACATAAATTTTTGCTTTGTTTTTATTTTATTTATTAAAAAAGCTATTACTAAAGTTCTTTATAAGCTTTTAAGTATAGTTTTATAGCAAAAAGCTAGCTTACTTAATAAAGTATTAAAAAGCACTAAAAATATTAAAATATAGTTGCTTAGTTAAAATGTTATTAACTTTTTATTTTAAGCAAAATAAATAAAAGTTTATTTTTATTTTAAATTAATAGCTTTTAAAGTAAGCTTTTAATAATAATTATTAAGTTTTAGCTTTACTTAAAAAGATTTGTTTTGCGATTTTTTATTACTTTTTTTATGTTTTTGCAAATATTAAGTAGCTAAGTAAATATTAAGCTAGCTTTTTTTATATAGAGCAATAAACTAATATAAGCTAAAAAAAGTTTTAGCTTTGCTTAAAAAGATTTATTTTATAATTTTTTATTACTTTTTTTATGTTTTTGCAAATGTTAAGCAGTTAAGCAAATATTAAGCTAGCTTTTTTTATATAAAGTAATAAATTAATATAAGCTAAAAAACCTTTAGTAATTATTATAATAAGCAAAAATAAAATAAAGTAGTTATAAATAATATTAGTTTTTTTTTTAACGTTTTTAAATATAATGCTTTTAATTTTATAGTTATAGTATAGTTATATAAAAGTTTTGTTTTGCATTTTTTTAGCTATTTGTAGTAATATTACTTAATAAAACAATAAATTAGCACTAAGCTTGCTTATTTAATTAACAAAGTTTTGCATTTTTTAAAGTTATTATTTTTAGAATTTATAAAAGTAATAAAAAAATTATTTTTGTTTTTGTTTTTATTATTGTTTTTTTTTTGCTAAAAAACATTTTTTGCATTAAAAACAAAACTTACTTAGACTTTTAGCAACATATTATAGTAGCAAATAAAAGTAACTTTAGTTTATTAATAAAATAAACTAAAGTTAAATATTAAAAATAATAATCTTTTAAAATTAGCAAAAAAAAAAAAAGTAATTAAATAAAAACTAAAAGTTATAAATAATAATAATAATAGTAATAATAGTACTAGTAGCAATAATAGTAGTAATAATAGTAGTAATAATAGCAATAATACATAAAAAATAAATATAAATAAATTAAAGTATTACTATTAAAGTATAATAATAATAGTTATAATGTTTAAAAAATATAGCTAGTTTTATTAAGCTGTTTTAAAAAAAATATATTAATTTGTTATGTTATATTATTAATAAATTATTAAAAACAGTAAAATATATAGTTATGCTAGCAATAATGCATAAATATAACTAATTGATTAAAAAGGCTAAATAGCAAAAGTAATATGCGTAAAAAAAGTTAAAAATATAAACTAAAATATATTAAAAAATATATAATATTATTATATGTTAATAAATTGCAAGAAATGCTTATTTTTTTTTATATTTTTGTTTACAAAAATATATTTATATATATATAAAAAAAATAAAACAGCTTATAAAAGTTTATAAAAGATTTATAGCTATATATTAAAAAGTTAGTAAAAATATTTAAAATATATATTTTTATTATATATTTAACTTTTAAGTGTTGCTTTAATAAAAAAAAAAGAACTAATAAAAAAAGAAATAATTAAATATAAAGCAAAATAAAAAATAAAGTTGCAAAAGTTAATAATGCTAAAATAGCAACAAAAAAAGCTTTATTAAAATATACTTAATATATATTATAAATGTTGCTTTTTTTTATTATATAACTATTAATAAAAAAGCACTAAGTAACTATAAGTTTATAATGCTTTTTATATTTAGCAAAAATATTAAGCTTATATTATATAGCTTTAGCTATACTATAGTTTTTAAAAAAAAAGCATTTACTTTTATAGCTAAAATTAAAGCAGTAATAATTTTAACTAAAAAGTAACTTAAATTAAAGAGCTAAATATATGCAAAACAAAATAAAAAGTATAACTAAGTTATAAAAGTTTTGTAAACTAAATTAAAACACTAAAAAAAGCAATTCATTAGTAAAAAAACGCATAGTTTTTATTTTTTTTTTATTTTTTATTTTATGCTAAAAAAACTATATTATATGCTAATTTACTATAATGCTGCAATAAAAGCATTTTTTTTTTAAATATAATATATATATACAATAGTAACTTTTTATAAATTTTAAGCATACTAGTAAACTATAATGCTTTTTTTATAAAATAAATGTTTATTTAAAGCTTAAAATTAGCTTGTTTTTAAAGTATAAAACTAAAAAAAAATCTTTAAGTTTTAGCAACATTTTAACATTACAAAAACAAAAAAAAAGCAACGTATATTTTACTTATTACATAATATTTATTATAATATATAAGTTTAAAGCGTAATATAAACTACAAACGGACTATGTTGCGTTATATTGCTATATTTATATGTAGAAGTTGCTTTATTTTTGTTATAATGCCTTGCTTTAAAATAAAGGCAAAAAAAAGAAAAAAGAAAAAAAAAACAAAAGAAAACCAAAAAAACTAAAACGTAAAAACAAGCTAAAAAAGCTATAAAAACAAAAAACTTAGTACGTAAAATAAAACATACTATAAATAGCTTATTGCTTTATTTTTTTATAATATATATGCTAAAAAAACAAAATAAACTTTATAAGCTAAAACTTAACAAAAACAAAGTAATTATTAGCTATACGTTTTTTGCTTTGTTTTTTTTTTAGCTAGTTAAAAATTAAAAAGATATTGCTAAGCTTTGCTTTAAAAAAAAAGCAGCATAAGCTATAATGTAAACATTATATTATGCTTTTTATAAAAATGTAAAACTATAAAAAGCTAAATAAGCTTATACGATTTAATGTTAAATTACTTAGTTATTTAGCTTTTGTATTATAAAAGTTAAAAAAAAGCAGAACTTTAACTAAAAAAAGAAAAAAAAGCTATAAAAAAAAAAAGCAACTTTATAAAAATTAAAAAAAAAATAAGTAGTATTTTTTTTTTTTTTTGCTTGTATAAGTAGTGTAGTATATATTATATATTATATTATTATATTTTACTATTGCTATTGCTTTAAAAAAAAAAAAAAAAAAACAAAAAAAAAACAAAAAGAAATAATATTATAGAAAATATTAGTTATAAACCTTTTATTTTTTTAGCTTTATACTAAGTAATAATCTGTTAAACGTGCTACTATGCTATTTTTAAGCAGAAAATTATAGCGTATTTAAAAAGCTATACTTATTAAAACTTAAAATTTAAAAAGCAACGCTAAATCTTAAATATTATGTGCTAATAATTTGCTTTTTTTTATATATAAAACAATTTTGCTATGTTTATATTTTTATTACTAACTTTAGCTTTTATTTTATACTTAAAAAACTTAGTTTTTAATAAGTTAATATATTAAAAGTGCTACTATGTAGCTTATTAAGCTATTATAATATAGTAGCATTATTATAGCTACTATAAATAAAAAAACTTATAACTTAAAAAGCAGCTAAAGCATAACGTTGCACTTTTTGCGAACTTATAGCAAAAAAGTATGTAATGCTAGCAGTTTTTTATTATTTGCATAGTAAACTTATAGTTTAAAGTAGTACTAAGTGTAATAGCTTTTTTAGCTTTTTTTTTTAATAAAGCTAAAAAACTATTAAAAGTTATACTATTAAGATTGCTTTATAATAGCTATATAATAAAAACGTATTGTTAAATTTTTATGTTTATTTAAGCTTAGCTAAACTAACTTTAAGCATAAAAGCTTTTTAGCAATTATATAATTATAGCTATAAAAGTAAGCAAGCTAAGCATAATAGCTAACTTAGTAACGCTGTTATTTTTTATTTATAAGCATTAAAGTTTTTACTAAACAAAAGCTATAATAGTAAAGCTTGCTATAGTATGCTAGTTTTGCTAAAAAAAAAAAAGCTATTAATATTTATTAAAAAGTTAAGTTAGCTAAAGCATAACAAAAAAACTTTATAAAAAAAAAAAAACGTTTTATTGCTATAGTATATAAGTAGCTTTTTGTAACAAAAAAGTAAAAGCTACTATAAATTGCGCTAATTTTATTAAAGCTATAATTTGCGCTTTTGTTTAGTAACAAAAAACGTAAAGCTATTAAGCAGTTATAATAAAGCAAAAAAACATAATAAAAAAATACAAAAAGTAGCACTAATTCTTTTATTAATTATTAATGCTTTTTAAAGCTTGCTTTTTATGCTTTAATAGCATTTAAGCTTATTTTTTTTAGTAAAAACACAATAATAACTGCTGCTTATAAAAAAAGGCATACTAAAACTAAAGAAATAAAGTAGTAGTATTAATTAGTTAGCACTATATTTTTTAAGCAAAAGCTGCAGTTTTATTTAAGTTGCTTTAATTATAAGTTGCTTTAAAACTTTTGTAATTAATAAAAGTAGCATAAGCAATAGCAATAATTTTAAAAAACGCAGATTTTAAAAAACTATAATTATAAAAGTATATTAGTTTATAAAATAACTAAATTAACTATAAAACCAAATAGTTCTTAGTTTTAGCAAGCTTTTAAAAAAACGTTAAGCGTTTTAATATATAATGTTTTAAAGTTTATAAATTTTAAAGCAATAAATTTATTGCTAGCAAAACTAAAGAAAAAGGTTAAGTAAGCAAAAAAAGAGATAAATTAGCTAATATGGCTATTTTATTACATATGCTTAAAAAAGAAGGAATTATAAAGAAGAAAAAAAAATAACCAAAAAAAAACAAAGGAAAAAAAAACAAAAAAGAAAAAAAAGAAAAAAAAAAAAAAAAAAAAAACAAAACAATTGTTAAAAGTATAAAAAAGTATATAATATAGCAAGTAAAATAATATATTTAAAATAACTAAAAATAAAAAAAATAACCTAAAAGTTAAAAAAAATAAGTAATATATATAGCTTAAAAAGTATAAAGTATACTATGTTTATTTATTTTAATAATAATTAAGCTTAATTAAATAAAATAATTTATTACTATTTAAAAAATAGCTATTTATTACTATTTAAAAAGTAACTGTTTTTTTTATATTTAAAACAAAACAGTAGTTTTTTATAAAGTATTATAAAACTATAGTATATAATATTGTTTGTTTAGTATAAAGACATAAGTTTTTTTATTTATATACTTATTATGTTTAGCGCTACTTAATACTTAAAGCTACTATTTTTCTTAGGTATAATGTTTAAAGCATGCGTGTTATTTTTTTTTTTTAGCAGTATTTTGTATAAATAGCAAGTTTATGTTTGCTTGCTTTATAACTGCATTTTATTAGGCAATATTTTATCTTTATTTATATTTAAAACAAAAAAAAAAAAGCTATTTATTATTTTAGCTAAAAAGCTTCTGTAGTACTAAAAATTATATATATTGTTTAATAGTATAGTTTAGTAATGTAGTTTAATAAATAAAAAAAAAAAAGTAGTAATAAAAGTAAAAATAAAAAAAATGCAAAATTTACGTAACTTAGAAAACTTAACTTTTTTTTTTTCTTATTTATATATAAAAAAAAAAAAAACATTTATAAAAAATAAAACGTTTTTGCTACAAATCGGTTTTTTTTGTTTTTTTGTTATTTTATAGCTTTAAATTTTAATTTTTCTATTATAGCGTTATAATGCATTATAAGTTTTTAGTATGTTTTGTTTTGTTTTTTTTTTTTTAAGCAGTACTATAGAAAAAAATATATAAAGCTATAATAAATTAACTGCGCTATTATAATATACATAAAAAAATAGTAAAACATATTTATATTGCGTTATAATAAAGCAAGAAAATTTTTATAAACGTAGCAAATTAAAAAAAAAGCAGCTTTAGCTCTTTTTTTTTGAAAAAACAACATAACTTTATAGCTTTAAAAGCTTACTGTATACTTAAGAACTTACAAAGTTTTTTTTTTTTGTTTTACTACGTTTTTTATACATTTTGTAATGCAAGCTTAATGTTTTTATAATTATTTATTTAATTTAATTTTCTATAGCATGAAGTTATATAGTATAAGTAGCGTTATAGTTTTTAAAACAGCAGTAAAAACGTAGCGCTTTTTATATTATATTATATAGTTAAGCTTGCTATAAAAAACAAAAAGTTAGTATATTTTGCTTTTAGTTAAACTTTTTTAGCAAAAGTTTTAATTATATTAATAATAAACTTAGTGCTATATAGTTTATTAGATTTTTAGCGCAAGCAATTAATATATAGCTTATAAAGCAAACTGCTTTATTTGTTATGTTTTAGCAAAAGCTAAACTTTTAAGTGCTTTTATTAGTTAAAAGCATATAATAAAGAAATAACTATATACTTTTTAAAAGCATTTTATGTTAAATATATAACTATTGTTTTGTAAGCAAAAAGTAAGTTTTTAAATATTAGTTATAAAAAGTTTTTTTATAAGGTTTATAATGGCTTATTTTTATAAAACGCAAATTTAGCACGCTATATAAATTTATATGTTATAATATAATAGCTTTTTAGTATTATTAAAATATTTAAAGCGCTAATAAAAGCAGTAAGTATTAATTAGAACTTTAATGCAGTTAATAAATTAGCAAGCTATAAAAACAGCTATAAAGTATAAATTAAGCAAGTTTTTGTTTTAAAAAAAGTTAGTATATAATAAAAAAAGCAACTAAAAAAAAAGGTAAAGTGCTAATAAAAAAAAAAAAGTTTATAGCAGCAAAATGTAAAGCAAAAAAAAAAGGGAAAAAAAAAGAAAAAAAATCAAAAAAATAAAAAAAAAAAGCGAAAAAAAAGAAAAAAAAAGAAAAAAAAAAAAAACAGAGCTAAAAAAAAAAAAAAAGAAAAGTTTATACTAAAAAAAAACATAGCTTTAAAAAAAAACGTAGCTTTAAAAAGTTTTTTTATATTTAATGCTTCGCTAAATTATTTAATATATTATTACTTAGCAAAACTACTATAAACGTTGCTTTTTTGCTTTATAGCGTTTATAATATAAAAAAAATAAATGTTTACTATTACTATAGCACGTAATAAAACAAGCATATTAATACTATTATTAATAAATTATAGCTTATAAAAATATAAAAATAGTAAAACAAGCATACTAAGCTTAACTATATTATATATTAAGTATATATATAAATATTAAAATAAAACTTAAAAAGGTTTTTTAAAACTAGTTATAAAGCAAAACAGCGCTTATTATGCAAAAAAAGCGCATATATTTTGTACTTTATACTGCAATAAAAACTTGCATGCTTTACTGCACTAAAAATAACATTTATTACTATAAACTAATAAATATGTTTAGAACTAATAATAAAATATAAAAAAGTTATTATTAAACTAAAGCATATATTTATTAATACGCTTTAAAATACTATATAAACAACTAACTAAAAAGATTAAGCTTACTGCATTGTTTTTTTTGCTTTAATAATGTAATAATAACATATATTACTACTTATAAAAAAATCTAGGTTTAAATTTTAGCTAAAGCACTATATAAGCAATATATTTATAATAATAAACATATGCTTACTTGATTTTTTTTTTTTTAAAGCAACACTACGTATTGCTTTTTTTTATATAATATATAGCGCTATTAATACTACTTTTTTGTATTTTTTTTTTTGCTAACGTTTTACTAAAAAGCGTTTTTTTTAAAGGAAGCATTAAATATATAAAATATATAAAGCGTTTTTACTATATACTTTTTGCTTTTTATTTATTTTAAACATAGATTAGTTCTTAAAAAACTTTTGTTTTAAGCAAGCGCTATTTTCTTACGTATTTATTATAGCTATTATTTATACTTATATATTTAGTATTTTTTTTTTACTAAAAATTGCTATTTTTTTTTTATTGTTTTATAACTGCTATAATTATTATATTGTTTATTAACTGCTATAATTACTGTTTTATATACTAACTGCTATAATTATTATATTATTAAATAATTATTATTATTATTGTTTTATTAAATAATTGCTATAATTACTAAATTGTTAAATAATTACTATTGTTATTTATTATATTGTTATTTTATTAAGTAATTACTATTATTATAGCTAAAAGTTTTTTGTATTATAAAGTAATAAAAAAAAAAAGCTTATATTAACATTATAATAAATAAAACAAAATAAAACAATAATAAAAGATCAAAAACAAAAAAAAAGAAAAAACGTAATAATTTAATGCAGTTAGTTTTTTTAAAAAAAGCTAATTATATACTTTGTAATTTTAAGTACTTTAGTTAGCTATAAATAAGCGCATAAAATTAAATTTTTAATACAATTTAAAACATATAAACAATTTAAAAGTTTAAAAAGTAAGAAAATATAATATATAACAAAAAAAAGCAATATTAGTTTTAAACAAAACATAAGTTTTATTTTAAGCTGTTATAAGCAAATTAGCAATGCTTTTATTTAGCTTGCTTAAGTTTTTAATAATTTAAAAATTACTATTATGCTTATTACTGCTTAAAAACTGTTTTTGTTTAGCTATATTAGTAGCTTAATTTATATTAGTTTCTTTTAAATTATTTAAATTTATTATAGCTTATGCTAACTTTTTTTTAAAAATTAACAATAATAGCTTATTTATTTTAGTAAGCAATAAAAAAATATTAGCTAGCTTATTTTTATTAAAGCTTGCTTATTATATAAGCTAACAAGCAAGCTTTTTTGCTTTGCTTAATTATTTATGCTTTTTTTGCTTTAGCATAAAAAGTATTAATGTTTTTGTTTTTTTGTTTTTAGTATAAAAGCTGTACAAACTTTAGCTTTTTTTTTTTGCTTTTTTTTATTAACTGCTATACGTTTTTTTTTTTTTTTTTTTTTTTTTTAAAGAATATTTATACTTTTAATTTTTTTTTTTTTAAAAGTATTAGCAAAAAAAAGCTTGCTTTTTATTTGTTTTAGCAGTAAAATTGCTATAACTTTTAAAGCTAGCTTATAAGCTAACTTAGCTTATTTAGCTAAGCTTTATAGCAATTTAAAGTTTTTAAATGCTTTTGCAAGCGTTTGCTTTTAGCTATGCTTTTATGCTTGTTTTATTTTATAACTAAGGGCTTTTTTTTTTTTTTTTTTTTTTAAGTGCTTTTTTTTTAAGTGTTTATTATGTTGCTTTTGTTTTTTTGCTTTAAAACTTGTAGTATGCTTACTTAGCTTTTTTTTTTGTTTTAATTATTTCTAAAAACTATAAAAGTAATGCTTAATGTTTTTTTTTTATAGTTTTTTTAAGTGTTGTTTTATAAATTATTACTATATTAATTTAATATTTATTATTATAAAGTATTTTTTAAAAACTTTTTGCTATTTTTAGCTTAAAAAAGCATATTATTAATATTATAAAAAAAATTATAGTTATAGCTACTTTATATAATACTAATTAATATTAAGCAAACTATAATTAAAGCAAGCAAGTTATTATTATTTTTTTGCTGTTAGTTTATAGCAAAAAATAATAAAAGCGCTTTTTTTAAACATAACGCAATTTAAATTAAATGTTTTTAGCTTAAAAAAATTTTATACTTTTTAAACTATAAAACGTTTTAGCTAAAAAAATATTTAAACGTAATATATTAGCTTATAAACATATTAAAAAATTTTTTATTTTAGTTAAATAAAAGCTTAAAAGTTTGTTTACTAATAAATAGTTATAAGCGTAGTTTTTGCAAACCTTTTTTATAAAAAAAAAGCGCTGCAATATTAGCTTTATTGTTTTATTTAAAGCAAATATTAGTAATTATATTGTAGTATTAGCTTTATTGTTTTTTTTAAAGTAAATATATGCTAGCAATTATACTTTATATAATAGCACTATAAACATTTTTTGTTAATAAATATTATTTTAAATATAATTTACTAGCGTTAAAAAGCATTAAAAAATATTTATATATATATAAGCAATTTAAGTAAATTATTAAAGTTTTTAATTTAATAAAGTTAAAAATATTTATTTAGTTAAATAATACTTTTAGAAAATTTGCTATTTTTACTAGCTGCTAAATTAAAAGGTTAAAAGTATTATTAAGCTTACTAAATATATATAGCACGTATATTTTTACAATAATAGCTTTTGTTTTTATAGCTGCTTTACTTTTGTTTAACTTTAGCTAGTTTTATTTTTTTTGCGCTTTTTTTGCTTTAGCGTAAAAAGTATTAACGTTTTTGTTTTTATTTTTAGTATAAAAGCTATACAAGCTTTAGCTTTTTTTTTTTGCTTTTTTTTATTAGTTATTATATATTTTTCCTTTTTTTTATTTTTTTTTAAAAAATATTTATACTTTTAATTTTTTAAAGTTTGTAGTAATATATAATTAAATATTTTAATAGCTAAAATAGCAATACGTATACTAAATAAATTAAGCTAGCTTATAATATAAAAAAGCTTTAGTTTAAGTTTATTATTAATAGGTTTGCTTAAAATAACATACTTTTTAATAATAAACTTATTTGTATTATATTTAAAAGTTAAGCAAATAAGCGCAAAAGTAAAGCTATTGCTTAGCTTATAGTTTTAAAGCTTTAAAAAAAAAAGTATTTTAATATATAATTTTTGTAAAAAAGCGTATATTATATTATTGCTTAACTTATAGTTTTAAAGCTTTAAAAAAAAAAGTATTTTAGCGCATAATTTTTGTAAAAAAGCATACATTATATTATTGTTTAGCTTATAGTTTTAAAGCTTTAAAAAAAAAAGTATTTTAATGCATAATTTTTATAAAAAAGCATACGTTATACTATTGCTTAGCTTATAGTTTTAAAGCTTTAAAAAAAAAGGTATTTTAGCGTATAATCTTTATAAAAAAGCATATATTATAATAATATTTAAAAGTAGCAAAAAAAACTATAGCTAAAGTACTACAAGCTTTATATACTAATAGCATTAATTTTTTATATATAGCTAATTATTTTTGCGCAATTTTAAAATAGCAGCAAGTTATATAAATATAATAACTAAAGTAATAGCTACTATAAAAAAAGCTTGTTTTTACTGCTAATATATAACTTTTTAAAAATTATATATAAACGCAAAAATTAAAACAGAACTATTGTAGTTTTTTGTTTAAGCATATTAAACAAAAGTATTTAAAAGTAAATAAAATATATATATAATAGCCAAAAAAAAAAAAAAGCAAAAACAAAAATATATTTAAGTATATAAAAGCAAATAATAACTAATATAGCTATTTAAGCTTACGTAAAAAAATTAGCTATAAATAAATAATAAATAAATTAAAAATGTAGTTAATATATTTAGCTTTATTTAAAAGTTTTATAATAAGTTTTATAAATATAAATAATTGTTTTAAAAAACATATAAATAATATAAAAGTTTAAAAAATAAAAATGTAATGCTTTTAAAGGTTTTATTAAAATAGTATTAAAAAGGTTAACTTTTATAACAAGTTTTATAGTTTTTTATAAAATATTTTAAAACTGCAATATATAGCATTGTTTGTTTAGTATTAAAGCATAAATTTTTTTATTAATATATTTATTATGTTTAAAGCTATTTAATGCTTAAAACTACTGTTTTTTTTAAGTATAATGTTTAAAATATATATATTGTTTTTTTTTTAGCAGCATTTTATGCAAATAATAAATTTATGTTTGTTTGCTTTATAATAGCATTTTATTAAGCAATATTTTATTTATATTTATATTTAAAACAAAAAAAAGCTATTAATTATTTTAGCTTAAAAGCTTTTATAGTAATGCAATTTTTTTTTTTTAGCTACTTATATAAATACATATAAAGTACTTTAATAATTATAAAAAAAAACGCGTTGCTAATTTATTTTTTTTTATTAAGGTTTTAAAAAAAATAATTAATAAAAAAAATTTATAATATTACATATTTCTGCAATATAAAATCTTTTTTATAGTTTATAACTTATTTTTATTATTATACGTATTAATAAGCAACTATAATTTTAATAACTTTAAGCTTTAATTAAAATTAATTATAAAAATTAAACTTTAAAAGCATGCTTAGCTATTTAAAGCTTTATTTTTTTATATTTAGCATATAATTAATATGCTTAGTAGTATTAAACTATATAATATAGCTTTTATATGTTTAAAAAACTTATATAAACGTTTTTTTTAATACTAAAATAAAGTAGCTATAATTCTTTATATTAATAGTAATAATAAGCGCTTTAAAAAGGTTTAAATAGCTATAAAAATATATATTATTAATGTTATTAAAGCTTATAATTATTACTTTATAAACATAAATTACTTTTAAAATTAAACTAAATAAAGTATTTATAATATTATTTTTAAAATTAAACAGGAAAAAGTATTAATATATTAATAAAAATATATTTTTAAATATAAAGATTTTATTGTTTATATTGCTTATATAAACTATATATAAAAAAATAATGCGCTTATTAAATGTATTATTAAGCATTTTAATAAAAAACAAGCAAGCAAAAAAAAGTTTATAATATTAAATAGTAGCTAATTTAACGCTTAAAAAAAAGAAAAAATGCGTAAAAAAAAGCATAATCTTAAAAACAAAAATAATATAATAAATAAGCTAATAATTAAATTAAATAACAAAAAAAATGCTAAATTTATAATAATTAAAAAGAAATTTAAGCAATAATATATATTTAGCAATATATTTTATAAAGCAAAAAGCATATTTTGTAGTGTTTAAAAAGCTAGCTTTTAAATAAAAATTGCTTATAATAATAACATTAAAGCTTGCAAAACTTATATTAAAGTTTATTTTAAAGCTTAACTATATAAAAAGCATATTTTTAAATTTATTACTAAAAAAAGCTTTATAATATATATAAACGTTATATATTTGTTTTTTTTTTGCTAAGTTTAATCTTTAGCATATATAATTCTTAGTATTAATAATAATATAAACATTATAGTTTTTTTTTTTTGTTAAAAATTTATTAAAAAGCTTTAGTTTTACTTATTTATATTTAAGCAAACCTTTAGTATATTATATTTATGTTTTAAAATTTATACTATAGCTTATAAATTTTTAAAATAAAAAATGCAGCATTAGTTTTAAATAAAGCATAAGCTTTAATAATTAAATACTTAGTACTAAAGCATAAAGCTATAAATATATTATATTAGCTGCTTTTGCTTTATTAAACTTTTTTAATAATAATAAAAACATCTTTTTGTTCCTTGGGTTAAGGTTAGCAGCGTGTTTATGTATTTAACTTAATAAAAATTTCTATTGATTTTTTTACTGATAGCTTTTATGCTTAATTATTTGCTAGCTTTATGTGTTTTTATTTTTGTAATTTGCTAGCTTAGCATAATAGTACTTTTGTATTGCTTTATTTAAAGCTAATTATTTTTTTTTTGCTGCTTAATATATTTAATTTTTTGTGTATTAACTTTTTTGCAACATTATAACATTTTTAATGCATATTATAAAAATTTGTTTATAAATTTTATTGCTTATTACTATTGCTTTTTTTTTTTTTTTTTTTTTTTTTGGTTTTTTTTGGATTTTTTTTTTTGTTGTTTTTTTTTTTTTTTTTTTTTTGGGGGTTTTTTTTAATGTATTTTTTAGTGCTTGTTTAGTGCTTGTTTAGCGCTTTTTTAGCTTTTTTTTAGCGCTTTTACTTGTTGTATTGCTATTTTTGCTTGCTTTTTTTTAGCGCTTCTATTTGTTGTGTTGCTATTTCTGCTTGCTTTTTTTTAGCGCTTTTACTTGTTGTATTGCTATTTTTGTTTGCTTTATTGTTTTTTTTGTAGCTTAATTACTATGCTTTTATTAGTTGCTAAACGTAATTAGCAAAAACGTAAAAAAGCTTAAGCATAATAAATTGTTAAACTAAAACAAAAAGCTACTTAACTTTTTAGTTAATTTTATATTTTTTTTTTTAACTTGTTTTTTAATAAAAACACTTTAGTACTTATATATTTTTATGCTTTTATTTTATTGCTTTTGATTTTTAATTTGCTTTTGTACTACTATTATTTTACTTAGAGCTAATTTTGCTTATTTTTTTTTTTTTTTTTTACAAATGTTTTGTTTTTAATTACTTAACTTTTTTTTATTTATTTTTAAGTACTATTGCTACTTTTTACTTTTTTGTTTAGGCAATTTTTAGAACTGCTATATATAGATAGCTTTACTTTCTTAAATTTAAACAATAGTAATACTACGGATTTTAAACTGCTTAAACTAGAACTTCTTTTTTTTTTTGCTTTTTTTGCTTGTTTTTAATCTTGAAGTTTTTTTAGTTTTAGTAACTTAAGCTTTTTTAATAGCAACAAAAATAATAGCACTGTTTTAAACGCCCTAAAACTAGTTATTTTTCTTTTTTTGATTTTTTTTTTGTTTTTTACGCTTTATATTTTAAATAAGCTTGTTGCTTTATTGCTTAACCTTTTTTTTACTTTGTTATAGCAAAATCTCTTTGTTTTTATTGCTAGCAAAGCTTTTATTTTTAGCAAGAATGTTACAACAGCGCACTATGCATATGTTATATAGCATTAACTTAGCAATATATTTTAATTATAAGGTAAAAAAGTAAAAAGAACATGGCTAGCTAAGCTATTATAGTTAAGACTTTTTATTTTTAGCCTATGGTGAGGTGTAAGGTTTATAGGTTATAGGTTATATAACTAGGCTACCTATACTACTAATTGCCACAATACTATAATACAATAAAATAACCAATATAATAACTAAACTAATGGCTATACTAATACAATAACTAATAGCTATAGCTAATACAATAGTAGCTATACAGCTAGGAGCTATAACTAAGAATTGTTTTTTTGCTTTTGCTTTTTTTTTTTTATTATTAGTTTACTATAATTAGCTTAGCTAGCAGTTTTTTTTTTTATTTAATAATATGCATTATTATATATAAAAACAAATTTTATACTTTTACTTTTATTAATGCAATTATAATATGCTTTATTTTTTATTTTTTTTGTGTTTTTTTATTTTTGTTTGTATTTTTAAACTGCTTATATATATATAAGAGCTTATAAAAAACTAAATATTTTAAAACGTATAGTTTTTTTTAAAAAAAAAGAGATTATATGTTCTAAGATATTTAGTTTTTTATAAGCTTTTACTTTTTTGTTTTTTTTGTTCTTTTTATTCTTTAAATATTTAGTTTTTTGTATGCTATTTTTTTTTTTTATACATTTTTTATTTATTTTGTTATATTTACTATACTAATTTATTTATATAAAAGAAATAATTAATATAGCTAGCTATATATTAAAACATATAACAAATTATTTTATATAAAGCTTTTTAACTTTTTATATTGATTTTTTAAAACATAATAATTTTATTAATATTTTATTATTTTGTTTTAAGCTAAAAGCTTTATAGATTTCTTTTTAGCATACTTTTTTTAATGTTAATAAGCTTAAGCTTTTTTTTTTATTTATTAAAGCTTTTTATTATAATATTTACTAATAAATATATATTACTTATTAATATAACATTAATAGCTATTTTATATAGCTTTGTTTTTTTGCTACATTTTTTTTAGCAACATTTATTTTAAGTTATTTATTTTTGTTTTAATTTTTTATTGCTTAAAATGTATATTGCGTTTTTAACTTAGTAAAACTTTATAAAACCTGAAATTTGCAGCTTAGCTTTTTTTAATATAGTTTTAACAACTATGTTTATTTTTTTTTTTTTTATTTTCTTTTAATTTTTAAATACTAAACTATTTACTTGCTATTTAAAATATAAAAATAGTTTATAAAAAACTATATGCTATTTGTTTTGCATGCTTTTTGTTTTTTTATGATTATTGCTTAATACTTTATTAGTTTTGCTTAAGCTAAAGCAAAAGCAAGCATTTAGCAAGCTTTAGCAAAAAACTTTAGCTTTTTTAAGTATACTTAGTTATAATATGTTATTTTATATAAATATATAAAACTATTTTAAAACTACTTTAAAACTTTATATAATTAATATTTATTTAGCTATTTTATTAGCTTTATTTTTTTTTTATAAAAACATAATATTAAAAATATAACTATAAGCTATTTAGTAAAAAATGCTTTATAAAAATTTTATACGAACTATTTTTTAATAATAAACTAGCAATATTTTTACTTTAATGCTACATAAGTTAACTTTGTTTTTTAAAATATGCTTTATATTATTAAACCTTTTTACTTAACTAATAATATAATACTTTTGTTTATTTTACTTAATAAGTTAGTATGTATAGCTAAAATAGCTTATAATAGTAATAGCTTATTTTAAAAATATTGTTTATACTTATATTTATAATATATGTTTTAAAATATAAAAAAGCTAAAAATAATAAAAACTACTTTAGTTAGCTTTTATATTAAAAAAGTAGCTTTATTTAAAGTTAAAATATATAATTTTTATAAGTAGCATATATAAACACTTATAAAAAGATTTTATTTTTTTAATTTATTGCAGTTTAACTTGCTGCTTTTTAGCTTAAATTTACTTAAATAATACTACTAAAGTAAAGCTAAAATATTAACGCAAAAAATAATGCTATTTAATTTTTTTTTTTTTTTTAACGCTTTTTAGTTTTATAAAAGCTAGCTATACTACATATTATTTACTTTGTTTAACGCCTTTATGCTGCTTTACTATAATATATACTATAAATATTATATGCTTTAGTTTTATATTATAATTGCTATAAACTTTTATAAACTGCTTTTTTAGTAAATTATTTGCTTATTTTTGCTAACTAATTTTATTACTTATAACCTTTTTTTTTTTGTTTTAATATGCTAACTAAATAACTTTATGTTTACTTTTGTTATTTGTTTTATTAAGCTTATTAAAAAGCTAGCAATATTTGTACTTTTTAATAGTAGTGCATTATTAAAGCAGTTTAATGCTATTAAATATGCTAAATATATATATATAAACTAAATATTGCTTACTTTTTTTAAGCAAACTTGCATTAGTAATATTTTTTTTTAAGTATTATAGCTATAATATACTACTTAAAATTACTATATATTTAATAAGTTAAAAAAGCTATTATAAAAGCTTAGCTTAAAAAACGTAGTATAAAAGTATAGCATGTTATAAGTGCTAAACAATATATTTAAATAATATATTTTCTAACTTATAAATTATGCTTTAAAGTAGCTTTGCTTATTTTTTTTTAAGCATTAAAATTAATTAAAAATAATTTAGCAAAATATAACATAAAGTATACTAAGCATAAATAAGCAATTTAAAACAATATTACTAAATAACTTTTAAAACATTGCTAACTATACTATTATTTCTGCTAAACATTATAAAGTATAACTATTATGCAGTAAAACTTTTAAGCTTATATTATAGTTAATTATTTATATATATAATTTAAAGTTTTTTAAAGCTTATAAGTTATATTTTAAAAAGCTTAAGCTTTTTTATTAAGCATAATATAATGTTTTATATAAAAGTTAGCTAAACTATATATAAAGCTATTTTTAATTTTTTAGCTTATTTAATGTTTACTGCATTTATTTTTAAGTTTTTAGTACTTTAAGCAAAACTAAAATTAAAAGCTTTTAAGCAAACAAAACAACGTTATTTAATAGTGCTAATTTTTTATTTTTTATTTTTATATAATAATAAAAACTAAAAACAAAAACTTATAACTTTAGCAATTATAACACAAATAAACGCTAAAGCTAGTTTATATATATAACATTAATGTTTAGCGCTTTAAATAACTATGCTAATTAATTAAGCAAAAGTTTTGCTTTTTAGTATTACAAAGTTTAAAAAGTTTAGCTTGCTATATTTACTAGTAAAAATATTATATGCTTATTTTTTAACAACTAGTTTAATTATTATTAAATATATATTAGCTTTTATATTTTTGTTATATTAAACTTTAAAAAAACTAAGTTTTTTTATGTTTAATTGTTTAAACATATTATTATAAAGTTAAATTTTTTTAGTTTTAAGTATAGCTACTTAAAGCTATTATACTATAATATAATAAAAAAAAAGCTATTATATAATAATATAAATTATTTATTTAAAAAAGCTTTAGTAATTATTATATTAATATATTTGCTATAATTACTTAATTAGGTTTGCAATGTTGCTATATAAGCATGCTATAATATATATTTATATGCTATAATATTTATGCAATAAAAACGCAATACTTTTTATTTTAGCTTTAATGCTATACTTTAATATTTATTTAACTATTGCAGCAAAGGTTTTTTACATATGTTTTTTAAATAGCTTTTTTATATATTTACTAAGCAACTTATTATATTTTTTTAATTATATGTATTTTGCTTTAGTATATTTTTTAATGCTATAAAACTGCTATTTTTTTTTGTTAATTTACTAGCATAGCTTAAACTAAAAAACTTAAAAGCTAATAGCTTAATACTAGCATTTAAGTTACTATATAAAATAAGCATATTAGCAAAGAAAATTTTTATAAAATATATAGCATTATATAAAAAGCTAAATATAAAGCTAACTATATAGCGTAAGCTAGCAAAAAAGCTAACTAATAGCAGTAAAACTAGCAAAAAAAAAAACAAAATAAACGTTATAAATAATATAAAGCTAAAAATAAACAGTAGTTATAATTTTAATAATTATAAGTAGCTATAATAAAACTTAAAACTAAAGTATAACTAATAAAAGCTACTAAAAATAAAATATTTAAAGCTATATAATAATTATACTTTAGCTTAATAATTATTAAAAATAAAATATTTAAAGCTATATAATAATTATATATTAGCTTAATAACTATAAAAGGTTTTAAAAACAAAATATTTACTATAATTTTTGCTAAGCTTTTTTTAGTTTGCTTTTTTTGTTTTTTTTATAACTTTTTTTTTTAGCTTAGTTATATTAACTATTTATGCTTGCTATTTTAAATATTTAGTTTATAAAGCTTTTATTACTACTAAAGCTTAAGCTTATAGCTAAAAAGTATTATTATAAGCTAAAAAAAAACCTTTTTAAAAAAGGTAGCTAATAGTAATTAAAATATGCAAGTTATTTTAGCTGCTTACTTTAGTAACTTTTAGCTAACTTAGTATTTTATTAACTATAATATAAGTATTTTTACTGCTTTTTTACTTTTTACTTAAAAAGTAACCTTTAAACAAGTTATATAAAACTAAAACAATATTAATAGCGTTAAAAAATATAATATATAACTTATAGAAATAAAAAAGCAAAAAATGCAAAATAAAGTATTAATATTTATTTTTTACTTTAAAACTTAAAACAAGTTTATTTTTTTTATAAATACTTATAGTAAATATTTATTTTTTATATTATTTTTATACTAAAACTTTAAAAAACTAAATATTTTAATAATAATTAAAATATTTGGTTTTTTGTATGCTTAAGTATAGTTATACTAATATAGTTGCAGCATTAGCAATATTATATTTTTATTATTAATTTTAAAATATAAGTATAACCTAAAAAAATCCCGATTTTTTTTTAATATAAAATAACTTTAGCGCAATAGTTTAATATATTATAATATATAACTTTAGTGCTAAAAACAAACTTAATGCTTTAGTAAACTTATTTAAAAAGCATAATTTTATAGTTTATTTTATGTTTTTATAGCAAAGTTATTAATTTTTAAAAAGTAAAATGCTTTTTATAATAATTATTGCAAAAAATTAACAAGTAGCAAATATATTAAAAATAACTATAGTTATAGCAACTTTTAAACTATTATAAATTTACTTAAAGCATTTTTACATTTAATAAAGCTAAAGTATTAAGCTTATTTATAGCATTTTTAAAAAAAATTAAACTAAAGCATTGCTTTTTATATAGTTTTACTAGTATAAATATTATAATAATAGATCTTTTGTATACTATAAGCAAAAAAAAGCAGTAATATAGCTTTTAATTATTATTATAGTTTTAAAAGCTATTGCTTTTAATATTTAAAAAAATAACTATAAACTATTAGCTATACTTTTTAATAGAATTAATATAATAAGCTAAGCTAGTTTTTTTAATATAGTAATAAAAAATGCAGCACTATTTTTTTTTTATATAAGTTATATTAATAGTATTAAAAAACAGCTAAAAAATAAAGCAATAATATTTAAAAGTATAACAAATTATAATACTTAAGTAAAGCTATAATATTTTATAGATTTTTTAACAAAGCAATATATATTTATTGCTATAAACTAAAGCATAATAAATTTGCTACATTTAAGCATAGCTAATATAAAATATATTTGTACTTAAACTAAAGGCTTTATTAATAAAACTAAAATAAATAATTTACTACTTTTGCTAAAAGCTAACAAAGCAAATAAAATTAAAACAATTATTAATGCAAACAATATAAAAGTTATTAATAAGCTTGCTTTAAATAAAATAGCAGAAGTAATAATAATTATTAAAGCTAATTTTTTAAACAAAGATTTAAATTTTTAAAACAATAATATTATAAAAGCTAAAATTAAAAAAAAAGCAAAAAACCGCAAAAAAAAGTATAACTTAATTATAAAATATACATTAAGTAGTACTAAAGGTTAAAATTAATTAGTTATAAATGCTGCATTATACTTTAAAATAAACTAGCAAAATGCTATAATAACATTTAAAAGCAAAACTACTTTTTAATTATATTAGCTTATAAATAAATAAAAACAAGTTTTAAAAAACTAAATATTTTATTATTTATTTTACTTTATAAGCCTTTAAATGCTTAAAAAATAAAATATTTATTATAAATATTTAGATTTTTATTTTTTTTAATAATACTTGCTAATAATAAACATTAAAAATAAATATAGCTGCTATATTAACTAAAATTATTAACTTTTTTAATTTTGCTTTTATAGCAAATAAATATAAAACTAAAAAAATAGTAATTTATAATAAAATGCTAAATAACTTTTATTATAAAAAGTATATTATTATACTTAAACATAAAAAGATTTATTATTTGTTATTTATTTTTATACTTTTTTTTATAGCTATATAAACTTATAATACATTGTAATTTTTTTTTTAAAGAAACCTTAATATATATTTAGCTTATAATAATAGCAAATCTAAAATTAATAAATTAAAAAAAAAACATATTTTTAATAAATAAAACTTTATTGCTAAAATACAAAACTTAGATCTAATATTATTAAAAGTATATATAACTTAGTAAAAACTAAATATTTAATACTAGTATTATTAAATATTTAGTTTTTTATACTTTTTATATAGAACTTTTTATTAACTAAAGCAAACTAGCAAAATTATGTTTGTTTTTTTATTTTTAATTTTTAATATATATTATTTGTTTAAAGCTTTTAAGCTAATAAAAAACTTAACTTACTAAAAAAAGCAAACTTTAAGCTAAGTTAATATAAATAACAAAAACAAAAAAATTCTAGTTAAAAAAAATACTAAAATTAAAGTTTATAGTATACTTGCTTTGTAGTATTTTAAAGTACTAGTAATAAATAAAGCATATATTTATAAAAACATAAATAATATAACATATTAATTAATTTAATTTTTGCAATAAAAAAGCATAGTTTTTTATTTAGCAACTTTTTTTATAAATTACTTAAAAAATATATTAAAATATTTATAACTTAGCTTTATAAAGCTACTAATATTGCTTTTATTTTTATTTAACTTTAATAAGCTAAAACTATATAAATTAAGCTTTAATTTATTTTAGCTGCTAAAAAAAGTGCTTTATATTAATATTAATAATATTTAGTATTTAGCTATTAGTAATACTAGCAAATTAATAGTAAACATAAATAATAATAATACTTTTAAAAGGATATAATGCTTTAGTAAAGCTTATAAAAATAAAAACTATAAGTAATAAATAATATTATTTAACTTTTTTAGCTATATTATTAAATAATATAACTAAAGCTTTAACTTATATAAAATTATAATTAATATAATTTATAAATAGCTTTTTTTGCGTTATAATATAAGCACTAAAATTAAAACTTTAAACAGTAAAAGTGTAGCCTTAAGTAATAATTTATTTAAGGCTAAATTTATTATAGTATATGTTTTTTTAAATAAATAAAGCAAAAAAAAATATTAAAAATAGTTTATTATATATAAAAATTAACTATATGCTATATTTTTAAATAAAAAAAGTTTAATAATTATAGCTATTAATTAAACTAAATAAAACTACTATTAAACTAATAAAACTATAAACTTAATTATATTAAACCTTAAGGTTTAATATAAGTTAAATATTATAGCTTTTAACTTAAATAATATTTAAACTTTGCGCTTAAAAAAAAACATTAAAAACAAAATAAACTAAAAAACTAATTAGCTTACTTTTATTAAAAAAAAGCTTACTTTAACTAATAATTTTTCTAGCAATAATAAAAAAGCTAATATAAATGCTAAAAATAAAAAAAAAGCAAAAGCAAAAAATATTAAAGCTAATAATACTAAAAACCTAATTATTAAGTTTTAACTAGTAGTAACTATAAATATTTAGCAAATATATAATATTATTTAACAAACTACTAATAAAAAAGCATAATATATTTTTAAACTTACTAAAGAAAATATACGTGCTACTATTTTATTAAATTATATTAAATAGTTTAAGTTTATTATTGCTTGCAGCTTATTATTAACTTATATTATTTTTTAAGTTTTTATATATATAACTTAGCTTAAAAAAGAAAATAATATAGCTTTTTTAAACTAAGTAGTTATTATAGCAGAATTTTTATAAATTTAGCAATAAGTATTTTTAGTTCTTTTTTATTTAATATATGCTTTTAAAAAAAAGAATATTTGTTTTAATAAATATTTTTTTTTTAAAGCTTTATTACTTAATAAAATAAATATTTCCTTTTTTAAGGCTTTATTACTTAATAAAATAAATATTTCCTTTTTTAAAGCCTTATTACTTAATAAAATAAATATTTTCTTTTTTAAGGCTTTATTACTTAATAAAATAAATATTTTATTTTTTAAAGCGTTTTATAACTTTATAGTTTACTTTTTTGTTATTTTATATTAGTACTTAAATATTATTATATTAATATATTTTTATTTTTTTTTAAAAAACTTTTTATTTTTTTTTAAATTTTAAACTTAAATATATAAACTATTATATTTTACTAAAGCAATAAAAAACGCTTAAACATTATAGCTAATTTTAATAATCTTAACTTATTTGTTTAAGTTTTTATTTATAGCTTAAAAATTACTAGTATAAGTATTAATTTATATAACTACTGCTACAAAAAGTATATTATGTTTTTATTTTAAAATACTAATATATTAAACTAGCTATTTAATTAATTTATATATATAAAACAAAAAAAATATATTAAGTAGTTTATTATTATAATTACTAGTATTATTTATAAAAAACATAAAAGCATTATATAACGTAAGTTTTTATAGCAAATTGTTATAAAAAGCAATATTAATTTTAAAATTAAAAAAAAGCTAAGCATTATTATTTATTATAAAATAATTTAATGCTTATATAATTAACTATATAGTTATTATTTATTAAAGGCTATAAACTTTAGTATTATTACTATTTCTTTTAGATTTTTTTGTAAAGTATATAATTATATTTTTGCTATTGCTTAGTTTACTATAAATAAACTTAAATAATATTATATTATAAATAAGTTTGTAGCTTTTAATTATATTATATGTGCTATATATTTAGTAAAGCTATAAAGCACTAAAAAAAAAAGCTTTTTATAATATTTTAGTAAGTAAAACAGTTAAATAACTTAAAATAATAGTATTTTTTACATTTTTATAAATATTTGCTAAATAAAATTATTATTATTTTTTAAAAAGCTAAAAACTAAAATGCTAAAGCTATTAATGCTTGTTTAGCTAAAATTAATAAAGTATAAATAGCTTAAAAAAAAGCAAAACTTAAAAAGCAAAAAGATAAAAAACGTATATAGCAAAAATAAGAAAAACGGGAAAAAAAAAAACAACTAAAAAAAAAAAAGGCTTAAAAAAAAGCTAAAGTTAAAAAAAAAACAAAAATTACAAAAAAAGCTAAAGCTACAAAAAAAACAGCACATAAAACCTTTAAAAAGTAATAAGCATAAGCAAAAAAAAAAAATGCAAATATTGCAACAAATAGTAATAAATATAAAATATTTTAATAATTTAACTATATACTTAAATAAATTGCAAATTAAGTTTATATTACTATAATATTAAAAGTACTTATTAAATATAATAATAAAACTTATTAAAAATAAAAAAGCTTTAAAAAAAAATATTTAAAAAGAAAAAAAAGCAAATTTATTAATTGTTTAATTATAATTATAAATATTAAAAAATTAAATATTTAAAATATATAAATATTAAA
>MU400760.1:0-54191 GCA_022578965.1 Xylaria sp. FL1777 | reverse complement strand
AATATATAAAAAAATAAATAAACTATATAAATTAATTAAATAAATTATTATTAATTATTTTTTATTATTAAGCTATATTATTTTATGTTTTTTATATTAATTAATATATATAATAATTATATATATATAAATTTAGCTTATTATAAACTTAGTTTTATTAAAACTTTAAATATTTATATTTTAAATATTATATTATATTTTTATATATATAATATAATTTATAAATAAGTTATATATTTAAGCAAATTATGCATTTTTTATTATATTTTAATGTTTAATTTTTAATAACTTTATAACTAAAGCAAATATTATTAAAAATTAATTAGATTTTATTTTATTATTTATTTTTATATTTTTATTATAAGTTTTTAAATTATAGTTAGTTTTACTGCATTATTTATATTATTATTAGTATAATATACTTAAGAACTTAGCTAGAGCTTTTTTTGCTTTTTTTTGCAACTAGCTAGATTTACAAGAATACTTGCGCAGCTTTAAGAACTAAACTTACGGAGACCTGTTATATATAGAACAAGCCTATATAAATAACAGCCTAAAAAAAAATAGAAGTAAAAATAAAAAAAGCAAAAAACTATAACGCAACTTTTTTAATGTAAAACTAGCTATAATTAGCTAATAGTGCAAACTTAAACTAGTAATAGCTAATAATAAGCTTAACGTTAAACTTGCAGTACTATGCAAACAAGCTAAATAAAGCAATAATAAACGCTAAAATTTTTCTTAAAAAAAACCTAAATAAGTAAACTATTTATAATGCTTGCTAAATTATTAAAAAGCTATTAAAAATATATTATTTTTAATAAATAAACAGGCAATTATAAATAAACAGTAGTAATAAAAGTAGTAAATATACTATTTAAAACTTATTATAAACGTTATTAATAAAGCAAAAAAAGCTTGCTATAAAAGTAAAATTACTATATATATAAATTTAACAATTTAAAAATTATATAAATAAGCAAACTAAAGTTGCTAACTTTTTTTATTAGCAGCTTATATTTTATATAAACATGCTATAAATAAATAGCAGTAAAAAATTTTTATGTGTTGCTTTGCTAACTTACTTTAAAGCTATTATAGCAACATATTTTAATTAAGCTATTATTATAACTTTTGCTAGCTATAAAACTAAAGTAAAAACAAGATTAATTATAGTATAAAAGCTTAATTAAGCAATAAAAGCAAACGTAGTTTAAATAGCATATAAATTACTAAACAATAATTAAAAAGTTATTTTTAATAAGCAGAAAATCTAAACTTAAATGCTAGCAAATATGTTATAAGCTTATTAAACGTTTAACAAAAAATTAAAAGTGCATTTTTAATTATATTAGCTAGTAATTTTAAGCTTACTAACTAAGCAAGTATTAAAAATAAAAAAAAAAAAATGCTAGCTTAACTTAAGCTAGCTAACTAAAAGCTAAAGATTAAAAAGCTATTTTTTTTACTTTGTTTACTATAGCATAAACAAAAAACATGCTTAATATATATTAAAGTTATAACTACAAAAAATATAAATATAGTATATATTAATAAACTTTTTTAAAACTATTATTACTTTTAAGTAGCTTTTTATTTTATAAATATAATAGCAACTTAATATTATAATTGCTAAAAATAAAGCTACTAAGCTAACATATATAAAAACAAGCAAAAATATAGCTAGTGCAGATTTTTAAAACATGCTAAAAATAAAGCAAACTTATGTTTTATATAAACTAAAAAAAAAGCAGCTATATATTTTTTTTATTAAAGCAACTATTTAGCTTAAGCAGTAAAATGCTTAAAAGCTATTTAAATACGCAAGCTAGCTAAAAATGCTTTTATTTATTACTTTGTGCAGTTTATAATAAAGCTAACTTAAAGCTAACTATGCATTATTGCTGCTATAAAAACGCTACGTAAGCAAAAAGCTAACAATTTAGCAAATAAAAATATTATTTGCTTAAAAAGTTGCTTACTAAAAAAAACTGCGCTAGCAACTATACAAAAAACAAAATTGCAAACTATTGTTAATATACTAAAGCTTTAAAACTAGCTTAAAAAAAACCTCTTTAAAAACTATTAATAAGCAGTTTAAATAATAAAAAGCTATGTTTATATAGCAAGCAAAAATGCAAGCAGCAAAAGCAGTAGTATTAAATAAAAATCAAGCAATATAATTTCTAAATAATAACGCTTATATAATTAGCTATAAAAAGAATATAAGTTATAATAGCAAGCAATTAATAAAAATGTTTTTATTTAGCTTTAGCATAGTTTTTACTTACGTATAAAATTAAGTAGCTTTTAGTATAGCTTTCTAAAGCTATTAAACTTAAGTAATACAATATATAATATACTTAATTTATTATTATTATAATTTTTTAATATTTATAATTATACTCAATTTTATATATTTCTTTAAGCAATTAAATTAATTATATTTTTTATAATAAAACTATTTTTGTTTTATAAGCGCTTTTTTTTATTTCTTTAGCGTTTATTAAGTGTTTTATTTATTTTTTAAAGCTTTTAAACTTTATTTTTTATAAAAATAACTTAATATGCTAATATTTAATTTAACTTTATAAATTAATTAATAGCTTTTAAAATTAAGCTTAAAAAGCTTTTTTAATAACTAAAAATTTAACTTTTAATAAAAGTTAATTATATGTTTGCCTTTTTAGCAGTTTTTAATATTTAAAAAATCTAAAGTTTAAATAAGTTAATAGTATTAAAAATTAACATTAGTAATTATAATTATATATTTAGCTTTAAAATTATAGCTTATAAATTATAAAGTATTAAATTTAACTTTTAAAAATTTTTTTACATATTTAATTTTAAAAAAATAACAAAAAAAGCTTTATTAAATATAATAAAAAACTTAAGCTTAATAATATAATTAATATATAATTTAATAAATTTATTAATTTAATAATTATATGTTTACTTTAAAATATTATAAAGTTTAATATTAAATAATTAAATTAAATATAATAAATAAAAAAATAAAACAATAGTTATAATATATTATTTTTTATAATACTTTTTAAATTTAGCTAATATATAACTTTTATATTAGTTTAGTATTAATAATTAATATTTGTTTATTTAAAAAATTATGTATGTTTTTTAAAATGTTTTGCTTATTTTAATGCTATATTATTATTTATTTATTTATTAAAACTAATATTAAGTATTTAATTTATTAAAAAGTTAATATATTTATATTAATACTAAAAATAAAAAGCGCTTTAAAAAATAATATATAAAAAAATAAATAAACTATATAAATTAATAAAATAAATTGCTATTAATTATTTTTTATTATTAAGCTATATTACTTTATGTTTTTTATGTTAATTAATATATATAATAATTATATATAAGCAAATTTAGCTTATTATAAACTTAATTTTATTAAAATTTTAAACATTATTATTATAAATGTTATATTATGTTTATATATATATATATTGCTTAAACTATGCGCTAATAATTTTTAGATTTTTATATAATGCTTTTTAATAATTATAAATATATATAAACTACATTTTAAGCTTTTTATAACAATTAATAAAATTATAAGCTGAATATTTGCTAACTAAAAATTTATTATATAAATTATATAAAAAATTAGCTATATTTTTTATAATAATATAAGCAAAAAAATATCTTTATTTATTTAAATTAAAAATATATTTAAAAAAAATATTTTTTTTAATTAAATTAAGTTTATATATATTAATATAAGTTTTATTTTTTATAATACGTTTATTAATATAATTATATATTATTAAAGCTAAAACGTTATAAATTTTAAAAGCATATTAACTATTAATTTTTTTTAATAATTAAATAGCTTTAATAATTAAAATAATTTTAGTTTTTTTAAATTATATAAACATTATTTTGTTATAAAATTATTATATAATAAAAATAAAGTATATATATTAATAAAAAAAATATATAATTTGCTTAAATATATAACTTGCTTATAAACTATGTTATAATATTTAAATTATGCATTAATAATTTTTAAATTTTTATATAATGCTTTTTAATAATTATGAATATATATAAATTATATTTTAAGCTTTTTTTAATAATTAATAAAATTATAAACTTAATATTTATTAATAAATAATATATTTTATAAAATATATAAAAAATTAGCTATATTTTTTATAATAATATAAAAAAAAAAAATATTTTTGCTTATTTAAATTAATAATATAATTAAAAAGTATATTTTTTTTTATTAAATTAAGTTTATATATATTAATATAAGTTTTATTTTTTATAATATATTTATTAATATAATTATATATTATTAAAAATAAAACGTTATAAATTTTAAAAATATATTAAATATTAATTTTTTTAAATAATTAAATAGCTTAAATAACTAAAAAAATTTTAACTTTTTTAGATTTTATAAATATTATTTTATTATAAAATTATTATATAATAAAAATAAAATATATATATTAATTAAAACAGTATATAATTTACTTAAATATATAATTTGCTTATAAATTATATTATATGTTTTAATAATTAATAATAATTATATAATAAATTTATAAAACTAAACTTTTTTTATTAAATTATATTTATTATTATAACTTTTAAAATAAAAATAAATATTTATAATATAATATAATAATTAATATATTAATATAAAAAATTATTATATTAATATAACTTTATATAAGCATAACTTTTTTTAGCTTTTTATTAACTTAAAAAAATTATTAATAAATTTAAATATTGCTTTTTTATATTATTTTATATAATTATTATATTATTATATTATATTTGTTATATTATTAATAAAACTTTAATATTTAATGTTTTATTATATGTTATAATAGCTTTATAATTTAAATATAGCTATATTTATGCTTTTATTTTTAATAATTTTTATTATTATTAAAAATATTAATAAATTAACTATGTTTTAAAGTTATTAAATTATTTTAATTAAAATATAATTTTTAACCTTTTTGTTTAATTATATTGCTTATATTTTTTTAATAATAATAATTTTTTTAAGCTTATTTATTTTTATTAATAATAGTTATTTTAATATGTTTACTTTTTATAATGTTAATAATATTAATGCTTTTAAAAATATTTTTATTGTTTATTTTTAAACTTTTTTAATTATTTTTTGCTTTTATAAAATATAAAGCTTTTATAAATTATTATAAAAAATATAAAATAATAATGCAATTTATTTAAATTAAACTAATATTAATAATATTAGCTTTTTTTAGCTTATATAAATATTAATTTTTAAGCTAAAAATTAATTTTAATTTTTTTTTAAAGTAGTTTAACTATTTTAATTTTTTTTAAGCTTAAGTTTTTTAATTATTAATTAAATTAAATTTAAAACTGCTTTTAATATTATTTATAATATAATTAATTAAAATTATTAGCTTATTATTTAATTACTTTAATTATATAAATAAATATAAAAATAATATAAATAATTTAGTTTTTTATTATTTTATTTAAATAAATATAAATTATTATTTTTATATTTATTTTTTAATAATATATAGTTAATATTAAGTTTATTTTAATTAATATTATTTTGTTTATTTAAAAGGTTATTTTATAAGTATATTTTTTTTTTAAAATTAGTTAATGTTTTTATTTTAATATTTGTTTTTAATTTAAATATTTTGCTTTTTTTAAAATATTTTACTGCTAAGCTTATTAAAATTATTTTTTTTACTAAAATTTATTTTAAATTTACTTATATTAAATAAACTATTTTTTAGTAATAATTTATTGTTTTAATATATTAATAACTTTATTAAATTTAATAGTTTTAGTTTAATTAAAAAAAATAATTATTTAGATAAAAAATACAAAATATGCTTTTTTATTTAATATAATAAATATAGCAAGTTTAAAAAACCTTAAAATAATAAAATTTATAAATAAAAATTATAAAAAACAAATTATAAATAATTTATAATTATAAAAGCTTAAAAAAAAACATATAATTATTACGTTTTTTTAATAATATAAAGTATTACAAATATAATTATAGCTTAAATTTTAATTTATTTATATATTTTTTATATTAAAAGCTTATTAAGCTAATAAAAAAAACAGTTATAATAATAAATTATTATATAAAAATTTAAGCATAAAATATTTAAAATATAATTAAAAACCAATATAATAAATTTATTTTTATTTAAAAAAATATATATAATACTTAAAATTATATTAATTAAATAAAGCTAAATAGTTATAATTTAACTATAGTTTTTATTAAACTTTTTAATAAATAAAAAATTTTATATGTTATAAAATAAAATAATAAAAAACTTAATTATTTAATTAGCTTTATATAAATATTTTTTTATTATATAAAAATATAAAAGTAATTTTTTAAAATTATTAGTTTTAATAATATATATAATATAAATTGCTTTAAGCTTTTTTTATTTAAGTAATTAATTAAATATATTTAAATATAATTTTTAATATAACATTTAGCTTAATTAATAATAAAAAATAAAAAAGTTTTTAGTTTTTTATTAAAAATATTTATTAAATTTTAATTAAAATATTTATATAAAAGCTTAAAATTATTATTATTAATTATAATAAGTTAATAAAAATAGCATTAAATAATTAATTTTTTTTAGTATAACAATAATTTTATATTTATTATATTAATTTAAATGTTTTATTAAAAACTAAACAAAAATAAATAAGTAGCTATAATAAAAACAGTAGTTTTTTTAAAAATACTAGCAAAAATATAAATTTTTTTATTTAAAGTTAAATTAAGCTAACTTTTATTAATAAATAGCTATTTAATATTAAATGCTTTAATAATAATAAAATTTTTTATAACTATTAAAATATTTTATTAATATAAAAAAAATATTATTTATTAAAACTAAAGTAAAATATAAATAAGCATAAATTAAGCTTTATTAAAAGTTTAATAATTAGCGCTTAATATTATAATATTTTTATAAAATATAAATACTTTTAAAATTTTAATAAATATATTATATTATTTAAAACTAATAGTTTTAAAAAGCTATATTAAAAGCTATTTAATTTTATATATAAATAAAAACTATATTAAAGCTAAATAAAAATATTTTTGTTAATTGTTTGCTATTATAACTTATATTTTTTATAGATAACTATATAAACATTATTATTTAAAAACTATATTATTTAATTTTTATTTAATATTATTGCTTTTATTATTTATATTTTTATTTATTATATAAGTATAGCTTTTTATTATTTAAACTATTTATTAATAGTTTTTAAATAGGTTTTTTTTAAGCTAGTTTTAAAGCTTTAATATATTAGCAATAATTTATAATTTTATTTTTTGCATAATTATGTGTTATGAAATTAGCACAGGGGTGGCCTTTAGAGCGGCCCGATGCTTTTATATATACTTTGCACTTCTTTTTTTGCTAGCTAGAGCCGAAGTTACATAACAACTTACTTAGCTTACTAGGCTTACGGTGATTTAAGGCTTATTAGGCTTACGGTAATTTAAAGCTTACTAAGCTTACAGTAATTTAGTGCTTACTAGACTTGCAGTAATTTAAAAAAAGTTATTACTTTTTTTACTTTTTCTTTGTTTATATAATTATATATTTTCTATATTTAGTTATTTACTTAGTTTTAGTTTTTTAGCTATTAATTTTTTATAACTGCTAAGCATTAATATATTTATTACTTTTAAATCTTTAAAACTTTTATTAATGCATAGTAGTAAAAATATCTTAAAAACTTTTTTAATGAACTACTGTTAAGGATTTTATTATTACTTACAAATTAAAACCTTAAAAGTAAACCTGTTATATTAATATATAATAAGTTTATTATACTTTAATAGCTTTTTAATTAATAGGATTTAATATATAAGAACAAATATTAGTATAAAAAGTTAAGTAATAAACAATTTATAAAATAAACTTTTAAAGGTATATTAAAAAAATATTTAAAAAACAAAAATGCTAAATAGCATTACGTAAGTAAACTTTACTTAATAATTAATAAAACTAGATCTAAGTTATACTACTAAAAACAAAAAGTTAAAAATTAAGTTTAAAAATTTTAAAGACTTTTAAAACTAGCAACATACTAAAATAACAAACTTTAGCATTTTTACTAGCTACTTTTATTAAAAAAAAAGCAGTAATAAAGAAAAAAAAGTTAAACAACAGTAATAAAAAAAAACTAATATTAATACTAGCGGTATAAAGTAAACTAGTTGCTTTAATTTAAAAAATAGCTTAAATATTAAGCGTTATAACTTTTAAACTAGCATAAATACTAGTTATAATAATGAAAGCAGCAATAATAACTACTATTATAATAAATTAAAGCTTTAAATAAGTAATTATATTATAATTAACGTTAATACTACTACTAGTAAACCTAACGCTTATTTTTATTACTATTATATTTAAAGTAATAACTTAAAATAAAAAACTTAATTTTTTACTACTACTACTGTTTTTATTATTAAAATTATTTATAATATTAAAAATGCTAAATATTAAAAGTTTTAAATTTATTGCTTTAAAGCTTTATAATAAATTTATAAATATAAAAGCTTTTTTAATTTATATTAAACTTTATTTAAAATAGCACTTTATTATTATTATAAAAAAAAATTAAAAAGTAATAATTATTTTATAATTTTTATTAAAAAAAGTATTAAAATAGTTTTAACTTATTTTAAAAGATTTTTTAAAAGCTAATAAATTAACTAATTTTAAGCTAAAAATAAAAAAGATTTTTAAGAACTACATTAAGTTTAAAAATTAAATAAAAGCATTATTTAAAAATACTTAAAAAGCAAAACACGCAAAAAAAGCACTTTATTGCTTAAAACAAACAAAAGTAATAATAAATTACGCTATAAAATTTAAACAATTAGCAGCAATTTTAAAATTACTTAAGCTTATATTATTTTATTTATTTTATAGTAAACTTAAAACTTAAGTTTAAAACAAACTATATAAAATAAATAAACTAGCAAAAATTAATATATATATTAATATAGCTATTATAATTAATTAATGATTATTTAACTAATACTTTAAAACTAAAAAAACTAAAAAAAACAAAAAAAAAAATACTTAAAAAAGTATTAAACAAAGATTTAAGCAAATTAATAAAGTTTAAAAATAATAATTTTAAAATATATTTAAAGTTAAATATTATAACTATAAAAAAAAGAACACTTTTAAAAACAATGCTAATTTAAAAAAAAGAACAAAAAAAAAAGCTATAAAAAAGAAAAGATTTTCTAACTTAAAAAAAAAGTACAAATTATAAAAGTTTAAAACAACAAAAAATAATAAAGCAATTTAAAAAATACGTTTTTAAAGCAAAAATATAAAGTTGCTATTTTAAGTTAAAACAAAAGTGCTATATTAAACAAATTTAAATGCTTTATTTATATAAATTAAAATAAACAAGCATATAAATATTATTTAAAAGTTTTGCAGTTATTAAAACAAATTACAAAAAAATATATTTACTATATAAATAATTAAAGTTATTTAATATATAATTTAAAAAAATAGTTTAACTAAAAGTAATAAATAATAAAAAGTAATAAATTAATATAATTAGTAAACTTATAAAACTATAAAAATTTTAAACTACTAAAGCTTAAAATATAGCTTAAAAAAAAGTTATATTTAAAAAAATAAAACTATAATTATAAATAATATAATTATTAAACCAATTATAAACTATTAAAACACTTAATTATTAAATAAACTTAAAGAAATAAAACTTATAAAATTTTAAAGCAAAAATAAATAAAATTAAAAGCTATAAAAAACACTACAAAAAAAAAACTAATAAAAATAAACGAAGTATTTTTATAGCTTAAACTGCTTTAAATATAACAAAACAAAAAAGTACTAATAGTTAACGCAAAAATTAATACGTTTTAAAAACTAAAGCTAATAATTTAACTAATTGCTAAAAGTTATTATTATAATAAAACTATAATAAAAAATAATAATAATATTTTATGTTTAAAAGATTTAAAATATAATAAAATATTATAAAATTATTATGTAATATATTATTACTACTAATATTTACTTAATAAACTAAAAAATAATTAGTTTTTTAAACAAATTGCAAAAATAAAAATATAAAACTTTTATAAATTAAAGTAATTAGTTATAACTATAGTTTATTATAAAGATCTACAAAAATTTGCAACATTTAAAAAAAATTTTAATTATACTTATAATATTATTTTAAAAAAATATAAAAATAACTGCTATAAATATTACTAGTTAATTAAAGCATAATTATACTAAGAAATAGTTGCTAAAAGCAAAAAAGCTTAAAAACTACAATTTAAAGCTTAACTAAAAGCAAAAATAAAACAAAGCATAATAATATTTAAAGTGCAAAATAAAATAAGCATTTAAACATTTTATAAAAAAAAATTAAAAAACAAAATAAGCACTTGCTAAAAAAACAATAAATAGCTAAAAAAACTAAGGCTTTACATAAAGTTTAATGTAATAATTAATAAAACTAATTTAAAGTTAAACTTATATATTAAAAAAAAAAATATAATACTTTAATTAATTTAAAAGCATAAGTTAACATAATTTTACTTAAAGTAATAAAACAAAATAAAATTTTTTAAAAATATAAGCAAAGATTTTAAAAAATTAAAAGATTTAATAAAAGCACTTTTAGCTATAATAATAGTTATATACTTAAAAAAACCAAACTTTTTAATATATTTATATAAAAACACAAAAAATAAATTATATTAAATATTGCTAATATATTTAATTATAATATTATTTTAGAAATATTATAGCTAAAAACTAGCAACTTTTTAATTTAATAAAAAGTAAAAACTATTAATTAAAAAAGTAAAAAATAAAGCAAGAAAATTAGAAAATTTGCAAAAAAAATCCTAAACGGAATATTAAAAGTATATTATAGATTTTACAAACTATTTAAAAAAAAAAAAAAAAAAAACTTTTTAAACATAGCTTATAAAACTACTATATTTTTATTAAAAAAAAATGTTAACTAAAGCTTTATTAAGTATACTATATAAGCTTAAATAAAATAAATGCTTTATAGAAATATATTTAAAAAAACTTAATAAAAGAATTTCTAAAAAAATTTTAATTATTTGCTAAATACTTTATAATCTTAGTACTTAAAATAAAAAATAAAAAACAACTAATTTATAAAAAAAAAAAACCAGTATAGCAAGTAATAATTAATTATTAACTATTAAATATAATTATTATTACAAATAAATACTTTTTTATTTTACTAATAACTATAAAAAAAAACATTAGTTAAGCAAAATAGTTTATAGCAGTTAATATTTTAAATAAATATTATACTATTAAAATAGCTAAAAAAAAAAAATGAAAAACTATTATATAAATAGTATATAAACTATATAAATACATAGTTATGCTATAAAAACTATAAAACGTATTAGCTAGCTTTTAATATATAATAATAACAATTTTATAAAAGTTTTTAAATAAGTTTATATTTATTTACTTAAATAATATTTTAATTTATTTTAAAATACTAAAAAAACACAAAAAACATATAACTTAAGTATTAAAAACACTTAAATAAGCAGAATTACAACTTAATACAAAAAAATATATATAGCATACATAAAAAATCAACTTTTTAAGATTTATAATTATTTTAAAACAAATATAGATTTAATAGTTAAAAATTAATATAGTATAAAACTAGAAAATATTTAATTTAGCTACTATTATAAATATATAATAAGCATTAAAATTTTTGAACTATATTTAAATGTTAATTTAAAACTTTAAAAAAATAACATTTTACTTTATAAAGTATACAAAAAAAAAATACAAAAAAAAATTCTTTTTAATTTTAAAGAAAGCTTAAAAAGCTTTTAAAAAACTAAAACTAAAAATTACTTTTAATTTTATAGTTAAACTACTTAATTTACAAAAAAAAAAAAAGCTAAAAATAAATGCTTTAAATAGTATAATTATAAAAGTTTTAAAACAACTAAAAAACAATAAAAAATAGCACTTAGTAGCTTATTACTTTAAAGCATTATAAAACGTAGCATTATAATACTTTATATATAACAAAAAACTACTTATAATTATTATAGCACTTAAAAAGTAAAAACTATTTTTTATAAGAACTATAAAGCTAATTAAAATTTATTTAAATTATTAAAACCTAACAAAATTTATAATTATATAAAAGATTATTAAACAACATAAAAATTAAATAGTTTTTTTTTTTAAGTTTAACTTTAAAATATGTTATATTAAAAGAAAAAAAAACATTTAAGCAAACATACTTAGTTAACAAAGTTAAAAAAGATTTAAAGTTTTAAAAAAAAACATTTAAATATTATATTTTTAAAAAAATAAAAGCTTAAAAATTAAAGTTATACTTAAAAACTTTATAAATATATAGCTATAATAAACTTATAATTTAAAAAAGTTAGCATAACTATAAAAACACAAAAAATTAAAAAAAAATAAGCTAATATATAAACGTAAGGTTTACTTACTAAAATCTTTATAAAATAAGTTTATTAAAAAATTTTATGAATATTTATTATATAAACATTAAAAAGCAACAAAAATAGTTTAATAATTATAAAAAAAGTATAATTTTTTAAAACTATAAAACATAGTTAAATTTATTATAAAAAAGTGCAATATTTGCAATAAAGCTAAAACAGTTTAATATAAGCTTTATAAACTGCTATAACTTATATAAATACTTAAATAAGCATAGCATATTATTGCTTAAAATTTTATTATAGCATTATTTTTATTAACTAATTTAGTTATAAAAATATAATATAATAAAATATAAGTTATTATTAATAAACTTACTAAATATGCTTACTTTTTACTTTTTAAAAAAAATATAATAATTAAATAACTTATATATGCTTTTATATGCTAATATTTAAATAAGTATAAGCTACTAAAAAAAATTGTTTTAAATTAAAATAAATTGTTTACTTTTAAATTTAAAACTAGCTTTTTTAAACTTATTAATATTAAACTAAAGTTTTTAACTGCTTATTACTTATAAACAAATAAATAAACAAAAAAACTAAACTAAATATTAAAATAATATTTATAAAGTTATATTAATTATTAATAAAACAATTAAGTAAAACTATTACTAATAGCATAGATTTTATATAATATATTAATAAATAAAAATATAAACATATTTTTATATAAAGCTGTTTATAAATAGCAAGCAATTATTAAAAAATAAAAAAAAACATTAATAAAAATACTTGCTATTTTAACTATAGTACTTTAAGCAAAAACTATTATAATAAAGATTAAAACGCTATAAGTTAAACTATAATTATGCTTTTAATTTTTATAATAACAGATGTTAATATATTATAACAAAAAACAAACTAAAGAACTAATTTTTAAAAAAGAAAATAAAGTTTATTTGCTATAACAAAAATAAAATATAAACATTAATATTTCTTAAATTAAAACAAAATAATTAAGCAATAAATTAAAATTTAAAAAACTTAGCGTTTTTAAAATTAAAAAAATTATTTTATTTATTAACTATAAACTATTATTACTAAAAAATATACAAATTTACTTTATTTTTTATATTTTTTTATTAAAACTAATACTTATTAAAATATTTATTAAAATATAACTAAAAATAAAAACAAATTAAAACGTTTATAAAATTAAAAATATATTAAATTTTTATTAAAATAATAGTAACTTAAAATATTTTATTAAATAAAAAAAATACTTATATACTAATAATACTTAAAAACTTAAAAAATACTTAAAAACTACTAAAGTAGTTATAAATTAGTTTTACTGTTAATATTTTAACTGCTTAAAACTAAAAAAAAAAGGTTAACTTTAAAAAAAACACTTAAGAAATCTTAATTAAACTTAAATAAAATAACTTGCGTTGCTTTAGCTTGCTTTTTTTGTTGTTTTTGCTTTTTTACTAACATTTTTTGTTTTTTTTTAATATGCTTTATTTTGTTTAATTTATTTAAGAATTAAAGCTTTTATTAAACTATTTTAATACTTTTTGCTTTTAAAAAATGTTTTTATGTATAAAGCTAAGCTAACTTGCTTAAAATAAAATTAAAGCTATTTTAAGCTTGTTTTAATTCTTTTTAAACTAAAAATAACTATTGTTTTGCTTGCTTTTTTTTTTTTTTAAAACAATAATGTTTAAAAATTATATTATTAATTAAATTAATTAAAACTTTTAATTTATTGCAAAAACAACTAGCATATATACATTTAAAACAATAAAACATATTATTTGTTATTTTGCATATTAATAACTAATTAAAGTAATAAAAGCAAAGCATAATTTTATAGCTAGTAAAATTAATAAAAAAAGCAAAAACGAGTTTTTGCTTTATTTTAAATAAGCAGTTAGTTTTTTTAATATGTTTTAATATTATAACATATAAGAAAAAAAAAAAAAAAAATATTTATAGAAAATTGTTAAAACAATAATTTTAAAAAAAAAGGAATAATATTACAAAATTAGTACAAAAGTAGCTTTTAAAGCAGCTTAATGCTTTTATATATATTTTGTACTTTTTTTTTTGCTAGCTAAAGCTAAAATTACATAATAATTTACTTAGCTTATTAAGCTTACAGTAATTTAAAGCTTATTAAGCTTACAGTAATTTAAAGCTTATTAAGCTTATAGTAATTTAATGTTTACTAAACTTATAATAATCTAAAAAAAATTACTACTTTTTTTACTTTTTCTTTGTTTATATAATTATGCATTTTTTATATTTAATTATTTATTTAGTTTTAGTTTTTTAGCTATTAATTTCATATAACTGCTAAGCACTAATATACTTATTACTTTTAAATCCTTAAGACCTTTATTAATGCATAGTAATAAAAGTACCCCGAAAACCTTTTTAACGGACTACCGTTAAAGATTTTATTATTACCTGCAAATTAAGACCCTAAGAGCAAACCTGTTATATTAATATATAACAAGTTTGTTACATTATGTTACAAAATTAGCACTAAGGTAGCCTTTAAAGCGGCTTAATGCTTTCATACATACCTTAAAGAATCCTATGCTAATTAAGAACAAGTTATATAATAACTTACTTAGCTTATTAAGCTAATAGTAATCTAAGGCTTACTAGGCTTACGGTAATTTAAAGCTTACTAGGCTTATAATAATTTAGCGCTTATTAAACTTATAGTAATTTAAAGAAGATTTTTACTTTTTTTACCTTTTTTTTGTTTATATAATTATGCACTTTTTATATTTAATTATTTATTTAGTTCTAGCTTTTTAGCTATTAAATTTCTTATAACTACTAAGCATTAATATATTTATTACTTTTAATTCTTTAAAACCTTTATTAATGCATAGTAATAAAAGTATTTTAAAAACTTCTTTAATGAACTATTGCTAAAAATCTTATTATTATTTACAAATTAAAACTTTAAAAGCAAACTTGTTATATTAATATATAATAAGTTTGTTATATTTTAATAGCTTTTTAATTAATAAAACTTAGCATATAAAGCAAATATTAGTATAAACAAATTAAATAATAGTTAGTTTATAAAATAAACTTTTAAAAATATATTTAAAGAATATTTAAAAAACAAAAATACTAAATAGCATTATATAAATAAACTTTATTTAATAATTAATAAATTAGATCTAAGTTATATTATTAAAAACAAAAAGTTAAAAATTAAGTTTAAAAATTTTAAAGATTTTTAGAATTAATAATATATTAAAACAATAAACTTTAGTATTTTTACTAGCTATTTTTATTAAAGAAAAAGTAGTAATAAAAAAAAAAAAGTTAAACAATAGTAATAAAAAAAAACTAACGTTAATATTAATGCTATAAAACAAACTAGTTGCTTTAACTTAAAAAATAGCTTAAATATTAAGTATTATAACTTTTAAACTAGCATAAATACTAATTATAATAATTAAAGCAATAATAATAATTGCTATAATAATAATAAATTAAAGCTTTAAATAAGTAATTATATTATAATTAATTTTTATATTATTACTAGTAAATTTAATGCTTATTTTTATTACTGTTATATTTAAATTAATAATTTAAAATAAAAAACTTAACTTTTTATTACTATTATTGTTTTTATTATTAAGATTATTTATAATATTAAAAATGTTAAACATTAAAAGTTTTAAATTTACTGCTTTAAAACTTTATAATAAATTTATAAATATAAAAACTTTTTTAATTTATGCTAAACTTTATTTAAAATAGCATTTTATTACTATTATAAAAAAAAACTAAAAAATAATAACTATTTTATAATTTTTATTAAAAAAAATACTAAAATAGTTTTAATTTATTTTAAAAGATTTTTTAAAAGCTAATAAGTTAATTAATTTTAAGCTAAAAACAAAAAAAATTTTTAAAAATTACGTTAAATTTAAAAATTAAATAAAAGTACTATTTAAAAATACTTAAAAAGCAAAACATGCTAAAAAAGCATTTTATTGCTTAAAACAAACAAAAGTAGTAGTAAATTATGCTATAAAATTTAAACAATTAGTAATAATCTTAAAATTACTTAAGCTTATATTGTTTTATTTATTTTATAATAAACTTAAAACTTAAGTTTAAAACAAACTATATAAAATAAATAAACTAGTAAAAATTAATATATATATTAATATAGCTATTATAATTAATTAATAATTATTTAATTAATACTTTAAAACTAAAAGAACTAAAAAAAACAAAAAAAAAAATACTTAAAAAAATATTAAACAAAGATTTAAACAAATTAATAAAGTTTAAAAATAATAACTTTAAGACATATTTAAAGTTAAATATTATAACTGTAAAAAAAAAGAACACTTTTAAAAACAATGCTAATTCAAAAAAAAAAATAAAAAAAAAAGCTATAAAAAGAAAAAAATTTCTTAACTTAAAAAAAAAGTATAAGTTATAAAAGTTTAAAACAACAAAAAATAATAAAGCAATTTAAAAAATATGTTTTTAAAGCAAAAGTATAAAGTTGTTATTTTAAAGCAAAACAAAAGTGCTATATTAAACAAATCTAAATGTTTTATTTATATAAATTAAAATAAACAAGCATATAAATATTATTTAAAAGTTTTGCAATTATTAAAACAAATTGCAAAAAAATATATTTGCTATATAAATAATTAAAATTATTTAATATATAACTTAAAAAAATAGTTTAACTAAAAGTAACAAATAATTAAAAATAATAAATTAATATAGCTAGCAAATTTATAAAACTATAAAAACTTTAAACTATTAAAGCTTAAAATATAACTTAAAAAAAAATTATATTTAAAAAAACAAAACTATAATTATAAATAGTATAGTTATTAAACTAATTATAAATTATTAAAGCACTTAATTGCTAAATAAACTTAAAAAAATAAAACTTATAAACTTTTAAAGTAAAAATAACTAAAATTAAAAACTATAAAAAATACTACAAAAAAAAAACTAATAAAAATAAACAAAGTGTTTTTATAGCTTAAACTGCTTTAAATATAACAAAACAAAAAAGCATTAATAATTAACGTAAAAACTAATATATTTTAAAAACTAAAACTAGTAATTTAACTAATTATTAAAAGTTATTACTATAATAAAACTATAATAAAAAACAATAATAATATTTTATGCTTAAAAAATTTAAAACATAATAAAGTATTATAAACTTGTTATATAATATATTATTATTATTAATATTTACTTAATAAATTAAAAAATAATTAGTTTTTTAAATAAATTGCAAAAATAAAAATAAAGAATTTTTATAAAAAAAAAAAGTTAGTTATAACTTTAGTTTATTATAAAGATTTACAAAAATTTATAACGTTTAAAAAAAATAGTAGCTATACTTATAATACTATTTTAAAAAAATATAAAAATAATTACTATAAATATTATTAGCTAATTAAAGCATAATTATATTAAGAAATAATTATAAAAAGCAAAAAAGTTTAAAAACTATAATTTAAAGTTTAACTAAAAACAAAAACAAAATTAAGTATAATAATATTAAAAGTACTAATTAAAACAAGCATTTAAATACTTTATAAAAAAAAGTTAACAAAAAACGAAATAAATACTTGCTAAAAAAGTAGCAAATAACTAAAAAAACTAAAGCTTTACAAAAAGTTTAATATAATAACTAAAAAAATTAATTTAAAATTAAACTTATATATTAAAAAAAAAAATATAATATTTTAATTAACTTAAAAGCATAAGCTAATATAATTTTACTTAAAGTAACAAAACGAAATAAAATTTTTTAAAAATATAAGCAAAAGTTTTAAAAAATTAAAAAATTTAATAAAAGCACTTTTAGTTATAATAATAGTTGCATATTTAAAAAAACTAAACTTTTTAATATATTTATATAAAAATATAAAAAGCAAATTATATTAAATATTGCTAATATATTTAATTATAACATTATTTTAGAAATATTATAATTAAAAACTAGCAACTTTTTAATTTAATAAAAAGCAAAAACTATTAAGTAAAAAAGTAAAAAATAAAGCAAGAAAATTAGAAAAATTGCAAAAGAAATCTTAAATAAAATACTAAAAGCATATTATAAATTTTATAAACTATTTAAAAAAAAAAAAAAAAAAGAACTTCTTAAATATAGCTTATAAAACTACTATATTCTTATTAAAAAAAAATATTAATTAAAACTTTATTAAGTATACTATATAAGCTTAAACAAAACAAACGCTTTATAGAAATACATTTAGAAATATTTAGCAAAAAGATTTTTAAAAAAATCTTAGTTATTTATTAAATATTTTATAGTACTAGTACTTAAAATAAAAAATAAAAAATAACTAAGTAATAAAAAAAAAAAACTAATATAACAAATAATAGTTAATTATTAATTATTAAATATAATTATTATTACAAATAAATACCTTTTTATTTTATTAATAACTATAAAAGAAAATATTAGCTAAGCAAAGTAATTTATAATAAGTAATATTTTAAATAAATATTATATTATTAAAATAGCTAAAAAAAAAAATAAAAAACTGTTATATAAATAGTATATAAACTATATAAATATATAGTTATGCTATAAAAACTACAAAATATATTAGCTAGCTTTTAATATATAATAATAACGATTTTATAAAAGTTTTTAAATAAATTTATGTTTATTTATTTAAATAATATTTTAATTTACTTTAAAACACTAAAAAAACATAAAAAACATATAACTTAAATATTAAAAACATTTAAACAAGCAAAATTATAACTTAATATAAAGAAATATATATAGTATATATAAAAAATTAACTTTTTAAAATTTATAATTATTTTAAAATAAATATAGATTTAATAGTTAAAAATTAATATAGTATAAAATTAAAAAATATTTAACTTAGCTATAGTTATAAACATATAACAAGTATTAAGATTTTTAAACTACGTTTAAATATTAATTTAAAACTTTAGAAAAATAGCATTTTATTTTATAAAGTATACAAAAAAGAAATATAAAAAAAAGTTCTTTTTAATTTTAAAAAAAGCCTAAAAAGCTTTTAAAAAACTAAAACTAAAAGTTATTTTTAACTTTATAGTTAAATTACTTAATTTATAAAAAAAAAAAAAGCTAAAAATAAATGCTTTAAATAATATAATTACAGAAGTTTTAAAACAACTAAAAAATAATAAAAAATAGTACTTAGTAGCTTATTATTTTAAAGCATTACAAAACGCAGCATTATAATATTTTATATATAACAAAGAACTGCTTGCAATTATTATAACACTTAAAAAATAAAAACTGTTTTTTATAAAAACTATAAAGCTAATTAAAATCTATTTAAATTATTAAAACTTAACAAAATTTATAACTATATAAAAGATTATTAAACAACATAAAAATTAAATAGTTTTTTTTTTTAGATTTAACTTTAAAATATGCTATATTAAAAAAAAAGAAAACATTTAAGCAAACATATTAAGCTAACAAAGTTAAAAAAAATTTAAAGTTCTAAAAAAAAACATTTAAGTATTATATTTTTAAAAAAATAAAAGCTTAAAAATTAAAGTTATACTTAAAAACTTTATAAATATATAGCTATAATAAGCTTATAACTTAAAAAAGTTAACAAAACTATAAAAGTATAAAAAATTAAAAAATAATAAATTAATATATAAACGTAAAATTTATTTATTAAAATCTTTATAAAACAAGTTTATTAAGAAATTTTATAAATATTTATTATATAAATACTAAAAAGCAACAAAAATAGTTTAATAACTACAAAAAAAATACGATTTTTTAAAACTATAAAACATAGTTAAGTTTATTATAAAAAAATGCAATATTTGCAATAAAACTAAAGTAGCTTAATATAAGCTTTATAAATTACTATAATTTATATAAATACTTAAATAAGCATAGTATACTATTACTTAAAATTTTATTATAGCATTATTTTTATTAATTAATTTAGTTATAAAAGTATAATATAATAAAATATAAGTAATTATTAATAAATTTATTAAGTATGTTTACTTTTTATTATTTAAAAGAAATATAACTATTAAATAACTTGCATACGTTTTTATATATTAATATTTAAACAAATATAAATTACTAAAAAAAATTATTTTAAACTAAAATAAATTGTTTATTTTTAAGTTTAAAACTAGCTTTTTTAAACTTATTAGTATTAAACTAAAGTTTTTAATTGCTTATTACTTAAAAACTAATAAACAAACAAAAAAACTAAACTAAATATTAAAACAATACTTATAAAGTTATATTAACTATTAATAAAATAATTAAATAAAACTATTATTAATAATATAAATTTTATATAATATGTTAATAAACAAAAATATAAATATATTTTTATATAAAGCTATTTATAAATAATAAGCAATTATTAAAAAATAAAAAAAAACATTAATAAAAGTACTTGTTATTTTAACTATAGTACTTTAAGCAAAAACTATTATAACAAAAATTAAAACGCTATAAGCTAAACTATAACTACGTTTTTAGTTTTTATAATAATAAATATTAATATACTATAACAAAAAACGAACTAAAGAATTAACTTTTAAAAAAAGAAATAAAGTTTACTTGCTATAACAAAAATAAAATGCAAACATTAATATTTTTTAAATTAAAACAAAACAACTAAGCAACAAATTAAACTTTAAAAAACTTAGTTTTTTTAAAATTAAAGAAGTTATTTTATTTACTAATTATAAACTATTATTATTAAAAAATATGCAAATTTATTTTGTTTTTTACATTTTTTTACTAAAACTAGCACTTATTAAAATACTTATTAAAACATAACTAAAAACAAAAACAAATTAAAACATTTATAAAGTTAAAAATATATTAGATTTTTATTAAAACAATAATAATATTAAATATTTTATTAAATAAAACAGATATTTATACGTTAATAATACTTAAAAACTTAAAAAATACTTAAAAATTGCTGTAGTAATTATAAATTAGTTTTATTGCTAACATTTTAACTGCTTAAAACTAAAAAAAAAAAGTTAACATTAAAAAAAACGCTTAAAAAATTTTAATTAAACTTAAATAAAGCAACTTGTGCTGCTTTAGCTTGCTTTTTTTGTTGTTTTTGCTTTTTTGCTAGCGCTTTTTGTTTTTTTTTAATGCGCTTTATTTTATTTAACTTATTTAAAAACTAAAGCTTCTGCTAAACTATTTTAACGCTTTTTGCTTTTAAAAAACATTTTTATATATAAAGCTAAGCTAGCTTGCTTAAAACAAAGTTAAAGCTATTTTAAGCTCGTTTTAGTTTTTTTTAAACTAAAAGCAAACGTTGCTTTATTTGCTTTTTTTTTTTTTTTAAATAACAATGCTTAAAAACTATATTATTAATTAAATTAATTAAAACTTTTAATTTATTGCAAAAGTAGCTAGCGCATATACATTTAAAATAACAAAACATATTATTTATTATTTTATATGTTAATAACTAATTAAAGCAACAAAAATAAAGCATAACTTTATAACTAGTAAAGTTAATAAAAGAAGCAAAAATAAGTTTTTGCTTTATTTTCAATAAGCAGTTAGTTCTTTTAATATGCTTTAATATTTTAATATATAAAAAAGAAAAAAAAAAAAGTATTTACGGAAAATTGTTAAAATAACAATTTTAAAAAAAAAAAAATAATGTTATAAAATTAGCATTAAAGTAACTTTTAAAGCAGCTTAATGCTTTTATATATACTTTAGAAAATCTTATACTAATTAAAAATAAATTACATAACAATTTATTTAGCTTACTAAGCTTATAGTAATTTAAAGCTTATTAAGCTTATAGTAATTTAGCGCTTACTAAACTTATAATAATTCAAAGAAAATTTTTACTTTTTTTACTTTTTTTTTGTTTATATAATTATATACTTTTTATATTTAGTTATTTACTTAGTTTTAGCTTTTTAGCTATTAAATTTCTTATAACTACTAAGCACTAATACACTTATTACTTTTAATCCTTTAAAACCTTTATTAATGCATAGTAATAAAAATACCCTAAAAACCTTCCTAACGAACTACTGCTAAAGATCCTATTATTACTTGCAAATTAAAACCTTAAAAGCAAACCCGTTATATTAATATATAACAGGTCCATTATAAATTATTAATGCAGTTTTTTTTAATAAGCAACTTTTTAAATAAATAGTATTTTTATTTGCTAAATTGTTAGCTTTTTGCTTATATAACATTTTTATAGCAATAATAATATATAATTAGCTTTAAGTTAGCTTTATTATAAATTATATAAAGCAATAAATAAAAGCGTTTTTAGTTAGTTTATATATTTAAATAATTTTTAAGCATTTTATTATTTAAGCTAAATAGTTGCTTTAATAAAAAAAGATAAATAGCTGCTTTTTTTTTAGTTTATATAAAATATAAGTTTGCTTTATTTTTAATATGTTTTAAAAATTTATATTAGTTATATTTTTGCTTATTTTTATATATGCTAGCTTAATAGCTTTATTTTTAGCAGTTATAATATTAAATTATTATTATATTTATAAAATAAAAAGTTATTTAAAAGTAATAATAGTTCTAAAAAAATTTATTAATATATATTTTTTGTAATTATAACTTTAATATATATTAAGCATGTTTTTTATTGATATTATAGCAAATAAAGTAAAAAAATAGCTTTTTAATTTTTAGTTTTTAATTAACTAGCTTAAATTAAACTAGCATTTTTTTTTTTTTTTAATATTTGCTTAATTAATAAGCTTAAAACTACTAGCTAATATAATTAAAAATATATTTTTAATTTTTTATTAAACGTTTAATAAGCTTATAATATATTTATTAATATTTAAGTTTAGATTTTTTGCTTATTAAAAATAACCTTTTAATTATTATTTAATAGTTTATATGCTACTTAAATTATGTTTGCTTTTATTACTTCATTTAGCTTTTATATTATAATTAATTTTATTTTTACTTTAGTTTTATAACTAATAAAAGTTATAATAATAGTTTAATTAAAGTTTATTATTATAATAGCTTTAAAATAAATTAATAAAGTAATATATAAAAATTTTTTATTGTTATTTATTTATAGTATATTTATATAAAACATAAGCTATTAATAAAAAAAATTAATAATTTTAGTTTATTTACTTATATAATTCTTAAATTGCTAAATTTATATATATAGTAATTTTATTTTTATAATAAGCTTTTTTTGCTTTATTAATAACGTTTATAATAAGTTTTAAATAATATGTTTATTATTTTTATTATTGCTATTTATTTATAGCTGCTTATTTATTTGCTAAAAGTAATATGCTTTTAATAGCTTTTTAATAATTTAATAAGCATTATAAATAATTTATTTATTTAAAGTTTCTTTAAAAAAGATTTTAATATTTATTATTATTTTATTTAGCTTATTTATATAGCATTATAAGTTTAATATTAAGCTTATTATTAGCTATTATTAGTTTAAGTTTATATTATTAGCTAATTATAGCTAGTTTTATATTAAAAAAATTATATTATAATTTTTTACTTTTTTTATTTTTACTTTTATTTTTTTAAGCTATTATTTATATAAGCTTGTTTTATATATAATAGGTTTTTATAACTTTAGTTTTTAAAGCTATATAAATATTTTTATAAATTTAGCTAATTATAAAAAAAAGCAAAAAAAACTTTTTAATTACTTTTAATTATTAATATATATTATATATATTTTTTTATTTTTATATATTTTATATTATTTATTTTATATTTTTTTTTATATATTTTATTAATTTAAAGAGCTTTTTTTGCTTTTTTTTATAATTAGCTAAATTTATAAAAATATTTATATAGCTTTAAAAACTAAACTTATAAAAACTTACTATATATAAAATAAGCTTATATAAATAATAGCTTAAAAAAATAAAAGTAAAAATAAAAAAAACAAAAAATTATAATATAATTTTTTTAATATAAAACTAGCTATAATTAGCTAATAATATAAACTAAAACTAGTAATAATTAATAATAAGCTTAATATTAAACTTGTAATATTATATAAATAAGCTAAATAAAGCAATAATAAATATTAAAATCTTTTTTAAAAAAAACTTAAATAAGTAAACTATTTATAATATTTATTAAGTTATTAAAAAGCTATTAAAAATATATTATTTTTAATAAATAAGCAAATAACTATAAATAAACAGCAGTAATAAAAATAGCAAATATATTATTTAAAACTTATTATAAATATTATTAATAAAGCAAAAAAAACTTGCTATAAAAATAAAATTGCTATATATATAAATTTAATAATTTAAAGATTATATAAGTAAATAAACTAAAATTGCTAACTTTTTTTGCTAATAATTTATATTTTATACAAATATATTATAAATAAACAATAATAAAAAATCTTTATATATTGCTTTATTAACTTATTTTAAAGCTATTATAATAATATATTTTAATTAAGCTATTATTATAACTTTTATTAATTATAAAACTAAAATAAAAACAAAATTAATTATAATATAAAAGCTAAACTAAGCAATAAAAGTAAACATAATTTAAATAATATATAAACTATTAAATAATAATTAAAAAATTATTTTTAATAAGCAAAAAATTTAAACTTAAATATTAGCAAATATATTATAGGCTTATTAAATGTTTAATAAAAAATCAAAAGTATATTTTTAATTATATTAACTAGTAGTTTTAAGCTTACTAATTAAGCAAATATTAAAAAAAAAAAAAAAAAATACTAGTTTAATTTAAGCTAGCTAATTAAAAGCTAAAAATTAAAAAGCTGTTTTTTTTACTTTATTTATTATAATATAAGCAAAAAATATACTTAATATATATTAAGGTTATAATTGCAAAAAATATAAATATAACATATATTAATAAGCTTTTTTAAAACTATTATTATTTTTAAATAATTTTTTATTTTATAAATATAATAATAACTTAATATTATAATTATTAAAAATAAATGTTATAAATAGCTAATATAAATTATTAAAGCTATTTAAAAGCTATATATATATAAATTATTTAAATATATTAGTTTAATATATTATAAACTTTTTAGAATTATTGTTATAATAGCTAATAAATAAGCTATTATAATAATTATATATTAAATTATTAGTTATTAACTTATAAAATAAAATATTTAAAGTTTAACTTTATAATAAAGTGCTTTTAAATTTATTTTAAATGCTTTTATTAGTTAATAAATATTATATATATTTAATTAATTAGTTAATTATATATTATAATATTATTTATAAAAGCTAAATTGCTTAAAAGCTAAAGTATTATTATAAAAACTTATAAGTAATATAATACTTTTATTATATAGCTTAATAGTTTATAGCTTAATCTTATAGTAAAAATAGCACTATAATATTATTTAAAAGTTAAATATATAATTATATTTTTTAATACTATTAAAAGCTAAAGTTTAGTTTAAAAATTAAACTTAGCAAAAAAAAAATATAATTATTATAAATAGCTAATATAAGCTATTAAAGCTACTTAAAAGCTATATATATATAAACTATTTAAATATATTAGTTTAATATATTATAAACTTTTTAAAGTTATTATTATAATAATTAATAAGTAAGCTATTATAATAATAAAGCTATTAAGCTAACATATATAAAAATAAACAAAAATATAACTAATATAAATTTTTAAAACATGCTAAAAATAAAACAAACTTATATTTTATATAAACTAAAAAAAAAGCAGCTATATATTTTTTTTATTAAAATAATTATTTAGCTTAAGTAATAAAATATTTAAAAACTATTTAAATATATAAACTAACTAAAAATGCTTTTATTTATTGCTTTATATAATTTATAATAAAATTAACTTAAAGCTAATTATATATTATCGCTGCTATAAAAACGCTATATAAACAAAAAGCTAATAATTTTTATTTTAGGTGCTTTAAACTAAAAACATAAAATAGTAAGCTATGCTTACTGCAAGCTATAACTTATTTTTTTTAAAGGTTTATGCAAATATATTTATAAGTTTAAAGCTTACGTTTTATATATTTTAATTTAAAGCACTTTTATTAATTTTTAAGCTAAGGTTTACTTTATATATATATATATACTACTTATATTTATAGATTATTTACTAATAAAACTTAAAAATAACAATTATAATATTGCTTAAAGCTTTTTATAGTAATACTTATATTTAGTGCTAACTTTATAATTAAAATACTTTATTATGTTATAATGTTTTAAGCTTAAATAATTAAAAATTAAGCTTTATTTGTTAATTTATTAACTAGTATTATTTTTTTATTTTATTATAAAACTATAAACTTTTAATAATTTTAGCTTTAGCTTAATTAATAGTTATTTTTTAAAAAAACTAATAGCTTTAAAACTTTTAGAATTTATTAAAAAGCTTAGCAAACTAAATAAATTAGCTAATAATGTAATATTAAAGCATTTATTTAATAATTATATTTAGTATTTTATATAGTATATTTTGCTGCAATTAAAATATAACTAATAATATATATTAAAATATAACTTTATATAAGCTATTATTAATGCTATTTTAAATTATTATTAATTTAATAAATTATATAAGCTTAAGCTTAAAACCAAGTAAGTTAAATTAATTTAGCGTATAATATTTTATTATAGTAATATTATATTAGTAGTTTAAATTAATTTTAAAAAAAACATTATGTTATAAACTGTTTTAGTTATTATATAAAGTATAATAACTTTGTAGTTATGTTTATTAAAATAATTAAAACATAATTAGTTTAACTTAATTGCTTAAATTTTTAATACTTGTTTATTATTAATAATAAATAATATAATAAAAGTTAATTAATATTATATAAATAGTTATAAAAGTATGTTTTTATTGTTTAATAAAATAATGCTATATAAGCTAAATTAGCTTTAAAATGCTTTATATATGTTATTTTTAGGCTTAAATAAGCTATTTAAAAATACTTTATTAATTTGCTTTATAACTTTTTATTTAATTAAAAAATTGCATTTATAGCTATTAATAAGCTTTATATAATTTATTAATAAAAAGATTTCTAAATTGCATACTTTAATATATATTATATAAAAGCGTTAGTTTTATAAAATATATTATAGTTTAGTTATATTGCTATATTAAGCTTAAACGCTTAAAAGTTTATATTACTTAAAGCTAAATTTTAACAATAAAATACTTATTTAAAAAAAACTACAATTTGTTTGTACTTTAGTTAATTAGTTTAATATATTTTTTATTGTTTATTTTATAAAAAAGGTATTATTATAAAAAATTACTAGTAATTAAGTTTTTTAATTAGCAAAACATAACGTAATATAATATATTTAATTTTTAAAACTATTGTTTTTATAAATAGTAAAAAAAGGCTTATTATTATATACTATTTTTTAATAATATAGCTTTAAGAATTAAAGTTTATTTTAACTAAAATAAAGCGCTTTATTTAAAGATATAATATAAATATACGTTTTAATAATTAATAATAATTATATAATAAGTTTATAAAGCTAGATTTTTTTTGTTAAATTATGCTTGCTACTGTGGTTTTTAAAATAAAAATAAATATTTATAATGTAATGCATATTATTTAGTTTAGCTTTGTTGCTTTTAAAAACCTTTTAAACTTGTTGCAAAAGTTTAGCTAAGCTATTTAAAATAGTATAATATAAAAAACAGCATTTTTTTTTGCTTTTTATTAGTATTTTAATTTATTAAAAGCGCAAAAAGTTAAGCTTTTTAAACTAAAGCATAAAAAAAAGCTATTAAAAAACAATTGAAATAATTTATGTTTTATAATAAATATAAGCAATAGTATATTAAAAAGCTTAATGTTTAACTATATATAATTTATGCTATTAAATTATTAATTAATTGTAATTAATAAGCTTAAAAATAAAAATAGTTTAATAGTTAACTTTAAACTAAAATAATTTAAGCTAGTTAAGCTTGCTAAATAAACTAAAGCTAAACTAAAGTTTAAAAATAAGCTATAAGTTGTTTAGCTAAATATATATAAGTTTATAAATATAAAATGCTTTAAAAAGTATACTTTATAGTTTTTATAGTAGCTAAATAATAAAAATCTTAAAAAGCAAAAAAATATATGATAAAAAATATACTACAACTTATATTATTATAACTTTAGCTAACTATTAAAGTTACTACTAAAAATATATTAGCAGTTTACGCTTTAAAAAAGAACTATTTTTTGGTTTTTATAGTAAAAGCTTTAGAAATTTTACGCAAAATATTCTGCAAACTTATATTAATACTTAAACTTTGCTATTAATAACATAGCAAAATATTTTATGCTAAAAAGGTTTAATAATGTATTATTGCTATATTTAACAAAGTAATTAATATAAATATTATGTTTTTTTTAGTTTATAATGCTATAAAAATATTTAAATAAAATAAATAAAAAAAATATAGCTATATTTTATATGCTAAGCTTTTTATAATATATTAGCATGCTTTTAATAAGCATGCTAAACATTTTGTAAACAAAGCATAAATTAAAAATGCTATTAAAAATATACTTTGTTTAACTTTAAAATTAATACTAAAAATACAAATAAAGCAATAATTAAATATTTATTAAATGCTTAATATATAATTAAGCTAATTAGCTTTATGTTTAATAATAACTATAATTTTTGTTTTATTGTTTTTAGTAGAACTAACTATAGTTATATTACTTTTAAGTGCTTTTTTTATATATATAAATGTATTGTTAGCTATAGATTTACTAGTATAATTTAAACTATTAAAGCATAATAAAGAATTACTAGCAAATAGTAGTTTTAAAAAGCTAAAAAGAAAACAAAAGAAGTAAAACGTATATAATACTTTATGCTAATTTATATTTAGCTATAGTTTTTTAGTTTTTTTTTTTTTTTTTTTTTATAATTAAAAATATATAGCTGCTATTTTTTATTACTTTTAATAAATAGCTTATTTTTATTAGCTAAATTTAGTATGTTTTGCTATATTAAAACTTTAATTAATTAAATAACCTTAGTATTAAATTTATTAATTTTAATATTAGTAAGTTATTGCTTTTTTTTTATTAATAAATTTAGCGCATTAAAAGGATTATATAACGTAGTATAACTATTAGTATATTTTTTAATATTGCTATTAATATATATTTTGCAAGCATATTTAATAATATTTTAGTTAATAAAAAAAAAAATATGCTGTTTATTTTAATATATTTAAAAAAACTATTTTATATTGCTACAAATTAAAATAATATAAAGGCTTATAATAACTAATCGATTAAATATAATAAAAATATTCTATATAAAGTTTTTGTTATTTTTTATATTAATTATAAAAGTATTATTAATATGCTTTAAAGCTAAATTAATAGCTTTTTATTTGCTTTTAGTTATAATATATTAAATAAAGCTTAACTATAGTATTTTTATTATAAGTTTTAGTTTTATAACATTAAAATAAAATAATTAAGCAAAATATAATATTTTTAGTTTATAATTACTAAACTTTTTTTTATAAAAAAAAATAAAAAAGTAAAAAATAATTTAACATAATATTTTATAATTATTAAATTAAACTATTATAATTATTATAAGTAAATAGTTTATAATACTTATATATTAATAATAGCTTTAAAACTTAATGTTAATTAATTTATTTTTGTTTTAAGTATATTTTTTTGTTTAATTTATATATTTTAATTATTAAAACTATAAAGCTACAATTTTTTACTTAAATAATATAAAGTTTATGCTTTTTAATGTTATTTAAATATAGTTTAATTAAACTTTATTAAAAAATAATATATTAAATTTAACTAAGTTATAAATTAAAAACGCTAAAATATAAATATAAAACTTATTATATAATAATAATAAAGCTTAATAATATTAAACTTTATTTTTTTTAATATGCTATTTATAGCTAAAAAATTATATATTATATTTTACGAAAAGATTTTAAAAAGTCTAAAAAATTAATTAAATAAAATTTAGCATAATATAAAAAAAAGCTAATATAAAAAGCATTTATTGTTTATAGTTATATATATTGCTTACTTTTATTTAAGCAGCTATTATAGCTTAAATAAAAAATATAGTTTTTTAATTTTTATGTATTATTATAAGTTATTTATTATAGTTTTAATAATTTAAAATAATATAAAATAAAATATTATAAACTTAATATACTTTAAATATTTTTTTTTTATTTTTATAAATAACGGAGGTTTATAGAATATAACTAACGTTATTTTGTAGTTATGCAATATTTAAAAATAAAACAAACCTTTTTAAATGTAATAATTTAAATAAAGAACAAACAGCATAAATTAATAAATAATTAGTTATTTTATTTATATAAGCTAAAATTAATATTAAATAAAAAAAAAGCTATTTTTTTTTAAAAAAAGTAATAATATGCTATTATAATTACATAAATAAGCTAAACATATTTAAACTAATAACTATAAAACAATTAATTAAATTTTGCATAATATTTTTATAATTTATGCTAAAATTTTAAACACTATTTTTAAAGTTAAAATTATTATATATAAATATAATATTTAAATTATAAGCAATATGCTTTAAGTTAAACTATATATTTATTAATTTAAGTATTAAAACATTAGCTAATTAATTATTATATATGTAATTTTGTTTAGCTATTTTATTTAGCTATTTTAAAACAAACTTATAGCTAATATATATTTTAAATTAAGCAAAAGTATTAATTACTTAAGTTTATGTTTTATTATTATAAAAATAAATGCTAATAAATTGCTATAAAAAATTACTTGTTAAAAATATATATATACTTAATAATAAAGCTATAATTATATATATTTTAGCAATATAAAAAAACAGCATATTAGCTTTAGTTATGTTATAAAATTTATGCTTAGTTTGCTAATTTATAAAAATATCTAAAAAAAAAGCAGCAAAACATAAAAATACGTTTTAAATTTAAAACTAAAAAAAACAAAGTAACTTTTTAATTTATTATATATTATAAACATTTTTAATTTAGCAAAGCTTTTTATTAAAAGCTTTAAATGCTTTAAAATTAAATTTAATAAAAGTTAATTATTTAAATAAAATAAAAAGCTTGTTTTAAAATGTAAAAATATTAGCAATATTATAACTTGTATTATTTTTTTTAAATTTTATTTAAATATTAGCTTTTTAAAAATGCTATTAAACTTTAAAGTTTTTTAATATATTAATTATTTTATATATTTATAGCTTTAATTAATTATTAATTATAGTTTGTAATAAAAGCTATTTTTTTAAAAACTAATAAAAATTGTAGCTTTAATTATAATTATAATACTAGTACTTTTATATGTTTATTATAATTTATTACTAACATATAAAATTAGATTTTTTATTTAAGTTATTATTTTTATAATTAAAATTATTTTTAAAGTTAAAAACAATAAAAGTAATATTAAAAAAATTAGTTAATTTAAATATAAAAAGTAGCATAAACGCTAGTATAATAAATTATATAAGCAAGCAAAATAATTGCAGAAAAAACAATAATAAAAAAAACAATATTTTAGTTAAAAAATCTATAGTATGTAATATAATAAAAACTAAGCATTAAAAAAATATAAAAAAAATATAACTATATATAAAATACAATAATTAATTAATTAAACATAACTTTAAACAGATTTAAAATTGCTGCATAAATAAATTACAGTTTGTTGTTTTTTAAATAAAAATATAAGCAAAAAAATCAACATAGTTACTTTAAACCAAAATTCCAAGTTTGTATTAAAAAAGGTAAAAAAGGTTATAATTAGTAAAGAAATAGTATAGCTAAAGAGGTACAAACGCAAGAACTATTCTAGTTTAAAGCACCTAAGATAAGGCTTTAAACCTACAAATATATTTGCACGGGCCCCCAACAGGGATAAGTTATAGCTTGCAGCAAGCGCAGCCCGCTGTTCTATATTTCTAGTCTAAAGCACCTAAAATAAAGCTAATGCATCTCCTACTTAACTTGGCCACCCCATTGAATAGGCCACCTAGGCTTAGCGTACTAGCTCACCCACTAAGCATACAGAAGTACTTAAAAGCAATTACAGTTACTTTGGAATAACTTCACCAATACGAATCGTATAGCCATATAATTAGTATTTTTGGAATTCTAACTTAAAGACGAATCTAATGGCATTTTCTGTAATTTTGTAGCTATTTTATTAAGGGCTGTGTGAAAAACCACGCTAAAATTTAGCGTGGTTTGTTATACCGCTGTTGGAAAAATAGTTATAAAATTATAAAAAATACTATTAGATCCGTTATTTCATAAGGATTCCAAAGACACCAACTATATTGCTGTACGATTAATATTGGTAAAGTTATTCAAAGAAAACCATAATGGCTATTAAGTACCCCTGTATGCTTAGTGGGTGAGCCGGTACGCTAAGCCTAGGTGGCCCATTCAATGGGGTAGCCAAGTTAATTAAGGGATGCGTTAGCGTTTTTAAAGCATAAAATATATACTATTTTATATATATTTAATTTTTATAGTTTAAAACTTTTATTTTTATTAAAATAAAATAAAATAGCTAAATAAATTAACTAGCTAATTAAAGTAAATTTAAGCTAAATTATATAATAAAAATAAAACTATAAATATTATATTAAATTTAAAAACATAAACTTAAACATTATAAATAATATAATAAAAATTAGCTATAATTACTTTATTTATATTATTAAATAGCTTTTTTATTAATTATTTTATTTCTTAATTTATATATAGTTTAATTATTTAAATATATAAGTTATAATTTATTTTTTTATAATTAAAGTATTATAATAAATTTTATATAATTATATTGCTTTATTTTATTATAAGCATTAAGTATTTAAAATAAAATAATATAATTTGCTTTTTTTATTATATATTATAACTTTTATAAATTATAAATATATTTAATTAGTAAAAAACCTTTAGCTTTTTTTATATATTTGCTTTAAAACTTATATAAGTTATAATATATGCTTAAATTTAAAATTAACATTAAATATAAATATTATTATAAAAAGCTTTAAATAATATTATAATTATTATTTTTAAGTTTTATTAATAAATAATTTATAAGTATAAATAGTATATATATATATATAAAATAAATTTTAGCTTAAAAATCAATAAAAGTTTTTTAGATTAAAATATATAAAACGCAAGCTCTAGACTTACAAATACATCTGCACGAGCCCCCGAAGGGGGTAGGTTATAGCTTGCAGCGGGCGTAGCCCGCTGTTCTATGTTTCTAGTCTGAGGCACCTGAGATAACACAGAACTACGTAACTACCGCTTTCTTTACCGTTAGTGTGTCCGCAAACAACAACAGCCACGCTCAGAGCCCAGAGCGTTCATGGTTCCCAATCCGCCCAGCTTTAACACCTAGGTACACAGCGATAAAGTATCAAGGTGTGTGGCCGTACTCTACTGCCATCATGGCACCGCCCGCCGAGATCACGATCCCTACAACGTCTCTGCACACACCCGCCGACGGGTCCAAACCGTACACTCTCTACAACATCACATTGCGGTTACCACTGCGCACCTACGTCGTCCAGAAGCGGTATTCCGAGTTTGCCGCTCTTCACAGTGCCCTGACCGATCTCGTCGGCGTGACCCCTCCTGCCCCCCTCCCCGCCAAATCGTGGTTCAAATCCACCCTCAACTCGCCCGAGCTGACTGAGGACCGCCGCCGCCGTCTCGAGGCATACCTCCGCGCCATCGCCGAGTCTCCCGATCGCAGGTGGCGCGACACACCCGCCTGGCGCACCTTTCTCAACCTCCCCGGCCTCAACAGTGCCGCCAACAGCGCCGCGAGTGTGAGGGCCGGTTACGGCGTGCCCAACAGGGACGCTGCGAACGTCGCTGCTTCGCAGGATCCTGGGACGTGGCTCGACCTGCATGCCGAGATGAAGAGGGACTTCCAGGAAGCCCGCCGATGTCTAGCTAGACGAGACACTGCGGCGGAGAACGCCGTGGCCCTCGAGGCAGGGTCAGCTGCGAAGAAGGCCCTTGTTAAAGCCGGTGGGCTCCTAAAGTGTCTGCGGGACGGCCTGAAGACCATCGAGGACACGAGGCGGCTGGGCGACGGTGAGATCCGCCGGCGGAAGGACCTGCTCGCTGCCGCCCTCGTTGATAGGGAAGACCTGGACAAGCTGAGCTCAACCATCCCCACCACTACCAAGGCCGCCCTTCGAGGCGGCGTCCCATCGACGGCGGATAAGGTCGCACTCATCGGGAACGCGGCGGTCAAAGGCCGTGGGAGAGTCCTCGGTGTCCCGCTGGCCGAGACCGAACTGACGAGAGAACTGGACAACCAGGGTGTCGCGCAACTTCAGAGGCAGATGATGCAGGATCAGGATCGCGACGTTGAGGCTCTCAACAAAATCATCCGCCGCCAGCGGGAGATGGCCGAGGCCATCCATGTCGAAGTAGAGGAGCAGACCGCAATGCTCGATCACGTCAATTCTCAGGCCGATGTTCTCACCGGTAAGGTCAACATCGCCAAGAGTCGCGCCAACAAGGTTTCGTGACTGGAAGCCTTCCTCGGGCTCATTGTTTGGTGCGTTCTCCTGTCTCCAGAAATTCTTGTCAGAGCTGTCGACATCTTGCGCGGCGTTGTGGATTGGGCCGCTTGGTGTGTTGAATGCGTCTGCTTGCTGCTCCAGGTCCAATAAAAGGAGCTTGCTTCGCCCGGGCTTTAGTTCAAGTACGTGAAGCTGGGCATTTCACTACGCCCTGATTGACGCTGGCTCAGTTAGACATACATCATTAATATTGGCTGGGCATTTCACTACGCCCTGATTGACGCTGGCTTAGTTAGACATACATCATTAATATTGGCTTGTACTTTGTGCGGCTATTTGTTCATTTAGTTAAATATTCATTATTGCATAAGCAAGCAAAGGCATGTTTTAGTTTTTTTAAAAATAAGTGTAATAATAAATAAAGTTATTTTAAGTGCTTTAAATTAAAATAGTTTTTATGTTTTATATATTTTTTATTTAAGGAATTAATATAAACACATGAGAAATTAATACAAATATATGGCTTTATAGATATATAATAGGCTTGTTTTTTAAATAACTTTATAACTACTTATTGCACTATAATGCAACCGGAGTTATTAAAAAGCTAATTGCAAAAAGAATCTAAAAATGCAAACGGCTTGTTTGTATAACTTATAGTCGCAGAGATATTTATGTTCTATGCTTATATAAAAGGTTACTTTTTAGTTTATTAGCATATTTTCTTTAACTGTAAATATCTTAGCAACTGTTAGTTATATAAACAAACCGTTTGCATTTCTAGATTTCTTTCGTAATTAGCTTTTAAAGAATATGTTTTAAGTTATAGTGCAACTAGTAATTAAAAAGTTATTTGTTATATGCTTATAAGCATTATATATTTATATTAATTTTTTATATGTTTATATTAATTCCTTTTATTTAATATAATTATTTTATTAAATAAGTTATTTTTTAAGTTTAATATATTATTTATATTAAATTTTTATAATAAAATATTTAAAAATAATTATAATTATTTTAAAATAACTTTAATAATATTAATTAATTAATTTAACTAAAATAACTTTATTTTTATAAATAATAATTATAATTAAAATATATAATATAATATAATTTATAAATAAATTAACTATTTAAGTAAATTAGCTACTTTTTATAATATTATTATATTTAATTAATAACTTTATAATTAAAGCATTTATTATTAAAAATTAATTAAATTTAAATTTATTATTTGTTTTAATATTTTTATTATAAGTTTTCGAATTATAGCTGATTTTATTACATTATTTATATTATTATTAATATAATACACTTAGTTTATAATTATATTAAGTTTTATATATGTTTTTAAGTAATTAAATTAGTTATATTTTTTATTATAAAACTTTTTTTATTTTATAAGCGCTTTTATTTATTTTTTTAGTGCTTATTAAGTGCTTTATTTATTTTTTAAAGCTTTAAACTTTATTTTTTATAAAAATAACTTAATATATTAACATTTAATTTAATTTTATAAGCTAATTAATACTTTTTAAAATTAGCTTTAAAAAGCTTTTTTAATAACTAAAAATTTAACTTTTAATAAAAGTTAATTATATATTTACTTTTTTAATAATTTTTAACGTTTAAAAAATTTAAAGATTAAGCAAATTAATAATATTAAAAATTAGTATTAATAATTATAACTATATATTTAACTTTAAAATTATAGCTTATAAATTATAAAATATTAAACTTAACTTTTAAAAACCTTTTTAAATATTTAATTTTAAAAAAGTAATAAAAAAAGCTTTTTTAAACGCAATAAAAAACTTAGGCTTAATAATATATTTAATATATAACTTAATAAATTTATTAATTTAATAACTATATGTTTACTTTAAAACGCTATAAAGCTTAACGTTAAATAGTTAAATTAAATATAATAAATAAAAAAGTAAAATAATAATTATAATATATTTTTTTATAATACTTTTTAAATATAGCTAATATATAACTTTTATATTAGTTTAGCACTAATAATTAATATTTGTTTATTTAAAACAACTAAATATATTTTTTAAAATGTTTTGTTTATTTTAATGCTATATTATTATTTATTTATTTATTAAAACTAGTATTAAATATTTAATCCGTTAAAAAGTTAATATTTTTATATTAATGCTAAAAATAAAAAACGTTATTTTAAGTGGTTTAAACTAAAATGGTTTTTATGTGTATATTTCTTTAGCTATTTTATTTTTTTACTAATTATAACTTTTTTTTACTTTTTTTAATATAAACTTAGAATTTTGGTTTAAAGTTATCTTAGGTGCCTTAAACTAAAAACATAGAATAGTAAGCTATGCTTGCTATAAGCTATAACTTATTTTCTTTAAGGGCTTATGTAAATGTATTTATAAGTTTAAGGCTTACGTTTTATATATTTTAGTTTAAAGAACTTTTGTTAATTTTTAAGCTAAGGTTTACTTTATATATATATATATACTACTTATACTTATAAACTATTTGCTAATAAAACTTAAAAATAATAATTATAATATTGCTTAAAGCTTTTTATAGTAATACTTATATTTAGCGCTAATTTTATAATTAAAATATTTTATTATGTTATAATATTTTAAGTTTAAACAGTTAAAAATTAAGCTTTATTTATTAATTTATTAATTAGTATTATTTTTTTACTTTATTATAAAACTATAAACTTTTAATAATTCTAGCTTTAGTTTACTTAATAGTTACTTTTTAAAAAAACTAATAGCTTTAAAACTTTTAAAATTTATTAAAAAGCTTAGCAAACTAAATAAACTAGCTAATAATGCAATTATTATTATTAATAACCCGCTGTGCTGTTTTATAGCGCGGTTTTTTTACCTGTGTACCTATAGGTAAAACCGTACAAAAATCTTTCCGTTTCTTGGGTTAAGGTTAGTAGCGTGTTTATGCGTTTAACTTAGTGAAAATTTTTATCGATTTTTTTACTAATAGCTTTTATGCTTAATTATTTGCTAGCTTTGCGTGCTTTTATTTCTGCAATCTGCTAGCTTAACGTAATAGTACTTTTATATTGCTTTATTTAAAGCTAATTATTTTTTTTTTGCTGCTTAATGTATTTAATTTTCTGCGTATTAATTTTTTTGCAACATTATAACTTTTTTAATATATATTATAAAAATTTGTTTATAAATTTTATTGCTTATTATTATTGCTTTTTTTTTTTTTTTTTCTTTTTTTCGTTTTTATTACATTTGCATTTTTGTTATAGCTTGTTTTTTTTTAAGTTGCATACTATTATTAAGCTTATTTTTTAGTGCTTGTTTAGTGCTTGTTTAGCGCTTCTTTAGCTTTTTTTTTAGCGCTTTTACTTGTTGTATTGTTATTTTTGCTTGCTTTTTTTTAGCGCTTTTATTTGTTGTATTGCTATTTTTGCTTGCTTTACTGTTTTTTTTATAGCTTAATTACTATATTTTTATTAGCTGCTAAATATAATTAGTAAAAACGCAAAAAAGCTTAAATATAACAAATTATTAAACTAAAACAAAAAGCTGCTTAATTTTTTAGTTAATTTTATATTTTTTTTTTAACTTGTTTTTTAATAAAAACACTTTAATATTTATATACTTTTATACTTTTATTTTACTGCTTTTAACTTTTAATTTACTTTTATACTACTATTATTTTACTTGCAGTTAATTTTACTTATTTTTTTTTTTTTTTATAAACGTTTTATTTTTAACTACTTAACTTTTTTTTATTTATTTTTAAGTGCTATTATTACTTTTTACTTTTTTATTTAAGCAATTTTTAGAATTGCTATATATAAATAGCTTTGCTTTTTTAAATTTAAACAATAGTAATGCTATAAATTTTAAACTGCTTAAATTAAAACTTTTTTTTTTTTTTGCTTTTTTTGCTTGTTTTTAATTTTAAAGTTTTTTTAGTTTTAATAACTTAAGCCTTTTTAATAGCAACAAAAGTAATAGCACTATTTTAAACGCTTTAAAACTAGTTATTTTTTCTTTTTTGATTTTTTTTTTGTTTTTTATGCTTTATATTTTAAATAGGCTTATTGCTTTATTACTTAACCTTTTTTTTACTTTATTACAGCAAAATCTTTTTGTTTTTATTGCTAGCAAAGCTTTTATTTTTAATAAACATTATTTTTTTGCTTTTGCTTTTTTTTTTTTATTACTAGTTTATTATAATTAGCTTAGCTAGTAGTTTTTTTTTTTATTTAATAATATATGTTATTATATATAAAAACAAATTTTATATTTTTATTTTTATTAATGCAACTATAATATGCTTTATTTTTTGTTTTTTTTGTTTTTTTTTATTTTTATTTATATTGTTAGCTTGTTTATACTTTTAAAACAGCTTTTAAAAAACAAAATATTTTAAGACTTAAAGTTTTTAAAAAAACTTTAAGTTTTAAAATATTTTGTTTTTTAAAAGCTTTTTTTTTTTTTGTTTTTTTTAGTTTTAAAGTAGTTAGTTTTTTATAAGCTATTTTTTTTTTTTTTATAGTTTTTATTTTTATTTTTAGATTTATAATACTAATTTTTTTTTATAAATAAAGTAATAAATATAGCTAGCTATATATTAAAACATATAACTAATTATTTTATATAAAGCTTTTTAGCTTTTTATATTAATTTTTTAAAACAAAATAATTTTATTAACTTTTTTTTATTTTATGTTAAGCTAAAAGTACTACAGATTTTTTTTTAGCATACTTTTTTTAATGCTAATAAGCTTACGCTTTTTTTTTTGTTTATTAAAGCCTTTTATTATAATATTTATTAACAAATATATATTACTTATTAATATAATATTAATAGTTATATTATTTAGCTTTATTTTTTTGCTATATTTTTTTTAGCAATATTAAATTTAAGTTATTTATTTTTTTTTTAATTTATTTTTTTTTAAAATTTATACTATATTTTTAACTTAGTAAAACTTTATAAAACCTAAAATTTATAGCTTAACTTTTTTAAATATAGTTTTAATAATACTGTTTATTTTGTTTTTTTTTACTTTTTTTTAATTTTTAAACATTAAACTATTTATTTGCTATTTAAAATATAAAAACAGTTTGTAAAAAACTATATGCTATTTGCTTTATATGCTTTTTGTTTATTTATAATTATTGTTTAGCATTTTATTAGTTTTACTTAAGCTAAAGCAAAAGTAAATATTTAGCAAGCTTTAGCAAAAAGCTTTAGCTTTTTTTAATATATTTAATTATAATATATTATTTTATGTAAATATATAAAATTATTTTAAAACTACTTTAAAACTTTATATAACTAACATTTGTTTAGTTATTTTGCTAGTTTTATTTTTTTTTTATAAAAATATAATATTAAAAATATAACTATAAATTATTTAGTAAAAAGTACTTTGCAAAAATTTTATATAAACTATTTTTTAACAGTAAACTAATAGTACTTTTATTTTAATACTATATAAATTAACTTTATTTTTTAAAATATGCTTTATATTATTAGACTTTTTTACTTAATTAATAATATAATATTTTTATATACTTTGTTTTATAAGTTAATATGCTTAGCTAAAAAAGCATATAATAATAATAGCTTATTTTAAAAATATTATTAAATTTTTTATTTATAATATTTGTTTTAAAATATAAAAAAGCTAAAAATAGTAAAAATTATGTTAGCTAGCTTTTAAGTTAAAAAAGTAGTTTTATATTAAATTAAGTTATATAATTTTTATAAGTAATATATATAAATATTTATAAAAAGATTTTATTTTTTTAATTTACTATAGTTTAATTTGTTGTTTTTTAGCTTAAACTTACTAAAATAATACTATTAAAGCAAAGCTTACTTATTAATGTAATAAGTAATATTACTTAATCTTTTTTTTTTTTTTAATGCTTTTTAGTTTTATAAAAGCTAGCTATATTATATATTATTTACTTTATTTAATGTTTTTATGCTGCTTTATTATAATATATGCTATAAATATTATATGCTTTAGTTTTATATTATAATTGCTATAAACTTTTATAAACTGCTTTTTTAATAAACTATTTGCTTGTTTTTGCTAATTAATTTTATTACTTATAACTTTTTTTTTTTTTGTTTTAATATATTAACTAAATAATTTTTTGTTTGCTTATATTATTTGCTTTATTAAGCTTATTAAAAAGCTAATAATATTTGCATTGCTTAATAATAATATACTATTAAAGCAGTTTATTACTATTAAATATATTAAACATATGTTTACTAATTAAGTATTGCTTATGTTTTTTAAGTAAACTTGCATTAGCAGTATTTTTTTTTAAGTATTATAGCTATAATATATTACTTAAAATTATTATATAGCTAATAAGTTAAAAAAACTATTATAAAAGCTTAGCTTAAAAAATATAATGCAAAAGTATAGTATGCTATAAATATTAAACAATATATTTAAGTAGTATATTTTTTAACTTATAAATTATGCTTTAAAGCAGCTTTTTTTATTTTTTTTTAAGCATTAAAATTAATTAAAAATAACTTAGCAAAGTATAATGCAAAATATACTTAATATAAATAAGCAATTTAAAATAATGCTACTAAAAAACTTTTAAAATATTGCTAACTATATTATTATTTTTACTAAACATTATAAAGCATAGTTATTACGCAGTAAAACTTTTAAACTTGCATTATAGTTAATTGTTTATATATATAACTTAAAGTTTTTTAAAGCTTATAAGCTATATTTTAAAAAGCTTAAGCTTTTTTACTAAAAATAATATAATGTTTTATATAAAAGCTAGCTAAACTATATATAAAGCTATTTTTAATTTTTTAGCTTATTTAACGTTTATTGCATTTATTTTTAAGTTTTTATTACTTTAAGCAAAACTAAAGTTAAAAGCTTTTAAGCAAAAAAAATAGTGCTATTTAATAATGCTAACTTTTTATTTTCTGCTTTTATATAATAGTAAAAACTAAAAATAAAAACTTATAACTTTAGTAATTATAATATAAATAAACGCTAAAGCTAGTTTATATATATAATATTAATACTTAACGCTTTAAATAATTATATTAATTAATTAAACAAAAGTTTTACTTTTTAATATTATAAAGTTTAAAAAGCTTAGCTTGCTATATTTACTAGCAAAAATATTATATGTTTGTTTTTTAATAACTAGTTTAATTATTATTAAGCATATATTAGCTTTTATATTTTAATTATATTAAACTTTAAAAAAACTAAGTTTTTTTATGTTTAATTATTTAAGCATATTATTATATAGTTAAATTTTTTTAGTTTTAAGTATAGCTATTTAAAGCTATTACACTATAATATAGTAAAAAAAAAGCTATTATATAACAATATAAGTTATTTATTTAAAAAAGCTTTAATAGTTATTATATTAATATATTTGCTATTATTGCTTAATTAAGTTTATAATGCTGCTATATAAACATATTATAATATATATTAATATGCTATAATATTTATGCAATAAAAACGTAATACTTTTTATTTTAGCTTTAATGCTATGTTTTAATATTTATTTAACTATTGCAATAAAAGTTTTTTACGCATGTTTTTTAAACAGCTTTTTTATATATTTATTAAATAACTTACTATGTTTTTTTAATTACGTATATTTTGCTTTAGTACATTTTTTAATGCTATAAAACTATTATTTTTTTTTATTAATTTATTAGTGCAGCTTAAACTAAAAAACTTAAAAGCTAATAGCTTAGTATTAGCATTTAAGTTATTATACTAAATAAGCACGTTAATAAAAAAAATCTTTATAAAATATATAATATTATATAAAAAGCTAAACATAAAGCTAGCTATATAACATAAGCTAGTAAAAAAGCTAACTAATAGCAGTATAACTAAAAAAAAAAAAACAAAATAAACGTTATAAATAATATAAAGCTAAAAATAAACAGTAGTTATAATTTTAATAATTATAAGTAGTTATAATAAAACTTAAAACTAAAGTAAAACTAATAAAAGCTATTAAAAATAAAATATTTAAAACTATATAATAATTATATTTTAGCTTATTTTTTAGTATATAAAAACTAATATAAAATAATATTGTTTTTAAAAAAGATTTAGCATGCTAAAAAAATAACTTAAAGTAATTTAAATTGTTATTACTTTAGTAATATTTGTTTTTTTAAAAACTTATGTAGTATTGCTTTAAGTAGCTTATATAGCATTATTATTAACTGTTAGTTCTTTATATAGTATTGCTTTTTTTTTTAAGTTTTTTATAATGTTGTTTATTTTTTACTTAAAAGGTTTGCGCTATATTATTGTTTATAAAACGTAACTTATATAATATTAAATTTTTTATATAAAGTTTAATTTTATTTATGTTGTATTAAAAACTGCAGTAATAAAATTTATTAGTTATAAAAGCAATATAATATATATATATAGCTAAAAATATATATAGCTTTTTTACTTATTATAATTTTTATAATATATAGTAAACGTATTACTGCTTTTTATACTTATTTTAAACGTAATACTTTTTTATTTTAACTATTTTATTACGCTTAGTTTTATAAAAGTTTATTAGTGCACTTTTTAAAAAAAATACAAATATTTAAAAAAACAATTATAGTTTATATAAGCATATTTAGCATATAGTTTTACTAAGCTAATATTTACTTTTATATAATATTTTATTATTTTTTAAGTTTGCTTAAAAATAAAAAGCTTAAAGTTAATAATATTATTTTTTTTAATGTTTGCTTAGCGTATGTTTAAGCTTTTGCTTTTTTAAATAAAAAAAGTAAGCTTAAAGGCTTAAAAAAATAAAGCTTTAGCAAAAAAAGCGTTAGCTTATATATTATTTGTATTGCTAACTATAATGTTTTGCTTTTTTTTAGCAGCTAAAAAAAATGCAAAAATGTATTGCTTGTTATAATAAAAGTACTAAGCTTAGCTTTACAAAAAAAATGTTTTAAGCGCTATAGTAATTAATATAACTTTTAAAAGCAGCAAACTTTTTTTTATAAATTTATATTTAATAAAAGGTTTTTATTTCTTTATATAAAATATAGCTATTTTGCTTTTGTTAGCATGCTATATATTATGCTTACTTTTATTAACATATTAAAAATACTATAATTCTTTTTATTAAATTATTAGCTATTATTACTACTTAGTTATAATTGCTTTTATTATATATTATAATTACTTTTATTAGTATATTAATAGTTATTATTATACTAGCTATACTATTTTTTTATGCATTTATAAAATGTTTAACATATATAATTAGTAAAATATATGATTTTTTGCTTTATATTTTTTATATTATTTACTGATTTTTTTTATTAAGGTTTCTTTTTTTTAACTTTATTAAGCTTTTATTTTATTATATAATTTCTATTTATATTATACGTATTATAAGTATAAAAACCTTATTAAAAAAATCTTAAAGCAAAGCAAAAAATTGTTATATAAAGCAAATTATTATATTTAAGAACTTTATATATACTTTTTTGCAAAAAAAGCTAATTACTATTTTTTATTGCTTTTAAAATACAAAAAATTTTATAAATAAACAAAAAAAGCTTTTAAACTAGCATAAAATAGCATAACATTAATATAAAGCAGTATAAAAGCATTAAAAAATACATAAAATTACTTTGCTTTGCTTTTATTAACTTACTAGTTTTATTACTATTGCTTTTGTTTATATGTTAATTATTAGTTTTTTAAAATTTTATAATATTTTTTTATTAAGCGTTAAATTTAGCTTTTTAAAATAGCAGCAAAATAACTAAGTTAAGTATAGCATAATTGCTTTAGTTAGCATATTAGTTTTATTGCTATAGTTTATGTTGTAAAGCTAGCTTTTAAGTAAAACTATTATTACACTAAACTTAAAAACAAAAGCATTTTTTGTTTTAAAATTTAAAACTAGAAAAATTGCTTAATTTTTATTTAGTTTTTTATAATAGCTTAAAAAAGATTTTTAATTTATAAAAGCAAAATAGCTTTTTTTTTTAATACATAAAACTGTTTTTAATAGTTTTTGTTTTGTGTAGTATAATTTTAGTGTTTTATAGCACAATATATAAAAAAATAGCAAAAAGTGTTTAGTAAGTTTGCTATAGTTTAAAACATAAAGATTTTTAGTTTTAAAAATAAAACAGAAAAAATTTTTTAAGTATTTTTTATTTTTTAGTAGTAGTTTAAAATGCAAAAATATTTGCTTTTAAAATATAACTTAAAAATATAATAATTTTTGCTTTTTAATTAAAACTTTAGTTTTTAGCAACTTTTTAATAATAGCTTAAAATTTTAACTTTAAAATTAAAACTAAAAAAATTGCTTAAGTTTTATTAACTTTTTAGCAGTAGCTTAAAATTTTAGCTTTAAAACTAAAACTTTAGTTTTTTTTAACTTTTTAGTAGCAGCTTATAATTTTAGCTTTAAAACATAAACTAAAAAAATTGCTTAATTTTTTTTAACTTTTTTTTAGTAGCTTAAAATGCAAAAATTTTTGCTTTTAAAAACAAAACTATAAAAAGCTTTAATAATTAATATATTATTTATTTTAAAACAAATAAAGCTTATTATTAAATATGTTTTATTTTATTTAGGTTGCTTTTTAAAAAAATTGCTAAGTAGAAATTTTATTGTTTTATTATTTATTACATTAATAATTAAAGCTACTATTTAAAAACTAATGTAAAATTTTATATAATTATTTATTATAGCTAATTAAGCTGCATTTAAGTTTTAAATACTTTTTGCTGTTTTATTATTTATAGCGCTAATAATTAAAGCTATTATTTAAAAGCTAGTGCTTTTTTATTTTAAAACAAATAAAGCTTACTATTAAATATGTTTTATTTTATTTAAATTGCTTTTTAAAAAAATTGCTAAATAAGAATTTTGCTGTTTTATTATTTATTGCATTTATAATTAAAGCTATTATTTAAAAGCTAATGCTTTTTTGTTTTAAAACAAATAAAGCTTACTATTAAATATGTTTTATTTTATTTAAGTTGCCTTTTAAAAGAATTATTAAGTAAAAATTTTGCTGTTTTATTATTTATAGCTTTAATAACTAAAGCTATTTTTAAAAAACTAATGCAAAATTTCTTATAATTATTTATTATAGCTAATTAAGCTGCAGCTAATTAAGCTGCATTAAAGTTTTGCATTTTTTTGCTGTTTTATTATTTATAGCACTAATAATTAAAGCTATTATTTAAAACTTAATATAAAACTTTATATAGTTATTTACTATAGCTAATTAAGCTATAGCTAATTAAGCTATATTTAAGTTTTAAACATTTAGCTTTTATATATAATAAATTAGTATTATGCTATATAAAACTACTTAAAAAATAAGCTATTTACTAATTATTTGCTTTTTTAGCATTTTTTATAAAGCTAAGTAAAAAATTTAATAAAAACAAAAAGTTTTTATATATATTAAGTTAGCTATTATAGCACTAGTAAAAAAAGTGTTTGCTTTTTTATATAAAGAAAAAAACGTTGCTAAATAGCTAGTTTTTTATAAAAATAGTTATTATTGTTATAAAATTTTAGCAAAAAAAGTATTAATACTTAAAAAAAGTTAAAAGCGCAAGTTTTAATAGATTTTTTTTTAAGTAAAAAAAGCTATAACGTTAGCTTTATTATTATTACTTTTAATTATGTTTTAAGATTTGTATAAAAATTAAAATTATAAGAACTATATTAAAATAAACGAAAAATACAATAAAAAAAAAAAAAAAAAGAAATAAAAAAAAAAAAAAAATAAAAAACTAAAATACTTAAAAATAAAAAGAAATAAAAAATATAATAAATAAATAAATTAATAAAAAAGATAATAAATAAAGAAAATATAAAATAAAAAAAATATATAAAATAAAAAAAATGTATAAAATAAAGAAAATGTAAAATAAAAAGAAAATAAAAATTTAACTATATTAAAAAAACCTTTTGCGTAAAATACTGCTATAAAATGTTTTTTTAAACGTAACTAAAGTATAAAAAAAGCTTTTAAATAAAACTATAATATATAAAACGCAACAATAAAAACTTTTTTTGTAGTTTTTTCGCGCTTGCAAAATTTTTTATAAAAGTAAACATAAGTATAAAAAGTTAATTTACATTTAATTTTAAAGAAAAAAATAATTGCTTTTTTGTACTACTTATAATAATAAATTTATTAATATATTTAAGTAAGCATGTAATTTTTAATGCATGTAGTACTTTTAGTAACTTATATATATAAATAATAAAACATTTTTAGCTTTTTTTTTTTTTTTGCTTTTAAACTTGTTATAATTATAGCATAATTATGCTTTGTTTTTTTATTTTATTTTATTTTTGTTTATTTTTTTTTTTTTTTTTTTTAGTATATATTTTTTTGCTATTTTTTTTTTACTATTTTGTTTCTTATGTTTTTTTAATGCACTAAAACTACAAAGTATATATGTTTTAATAATAAATTTTAAAGCAAAAAAGTTTACAAAATAACTATTATTTTTATATTTTTGCTTTTTTTCTGCATAAAAAAAGTCTTAATACTATATTATAGCGTTAACCTTAAATTGTTTCATTATTTAATTAACTAAAAATTATAACAAAGAAATTTAGCTTTTTTTTTAATTTATATATAATTAGCAGCACTTATAGCAAACGTACGTTTTATTTTTTATTTATGTTGCATTTTTTTATTAATGCTAGCAAAAAACATAGTTATAAATTATAACTATATATACGCACTTATTTTTTAATATACTTTTATATATATACGTTATTTTTATTTAAAAGCTTTTTTTTTTAAAGAAATTATATGTTATAAGCTGTTTTATAAGCTTAATTGTTTTTTTTTTTTTTTTAACTATATGTTTACATAGTAAAACAAAGCTAATTTTCTTTTAGCTATAGCAGTAAACTAAACTTTTTTTTATTTTTTTTTTACTTAAAAGCTTTTAAACTATAGTATATTTTATATTTAATTGTTTTTTATTGCTTTTTTAAAGTTTTTTTTTGTTTTATGTATTAAATTTAACTAAAAAAAAAAAAACATGCTTTATATTTATAATAAGAAAAAGCTTTTAGCTATAATAAAAAATAAATTAAAAAAGGTTAAAAAGCAATATATATTATTTAAGCTATTTACGTATAAAAAAATAAAAAATAAGTTTTAAAAGATTAAAAAACAATACATATTATTTAAGCTGTTTATTATATAAAAAAACAAAAAAAGTATATTTTGCAAAGTTTTAAAGCAAGGCTTATATATAAAAAGCTTTTTTATTTATTTTAAGCAACAATAAATTTATAATACAAAAACATATAATAGTAATAAGCTTAAATAACTTTATTAAGCATACTATTAAAAAAATGTATTAGTTGTTTTTTTTTTTATATATATAATATATAAAAAAATGCATTATTACAAAAAGCAAAAGCTATTTTGCTATATATACTATTAAAAATATATTAGCTGTTTTTTTTTTTTTAAACATATAAAACATATTAATGTATTACTATAGCAACTTAAAAAGCAGCTTTATTTTAAACGCAAATAAAAGCATATTTATTGTTTTTTTTTTTTTTTTATAAATACTTAAATACTTAAATATATACTATAAAAACATAATATAGCAATAAGCATAAATAGCTTATATAAATACTTAATAAAAAATATATATGTTTTTTTTTTGTTTTTATGCATATAATTTATAAACATATTGCTACAAAAAGCATAAGCATTTTTTTTGCATACTTTATATAAAGTATATTAGCTGTTTTTTTTGTTTTTTTTTTTATTACGGCTTATTTTGCTTTACTGCAGATTTGCTTTTTTATAAACTATTAATTAAGCATTTTTTGCTTAAAAAACTTTGTTGTTTATAAAAAAGCAGATTTATAGCTTTTAATAAAATTATTATAAGCTAGCTTTGTTTAATTTGCTTTTTTATTAACTATTAACTAAGCATTTTTTGCTTAAAAAACTTAATTAATAGTTAATATAAAAATAAATTAGTTAAAGCTAGCTTATAGTAAACTTAATAACAGTAATTTATTTTTTTTTTATATAAACTATAAAAAAAAAAAAAAAATCTGTATTATTATAGCGCAGCTTTTTATTAGTAATGTTTTGTTTTTTTGTATTATTGTTTTTTTTTCTTTTTTTTGTTTATTGCTTTTAAACGTTATTAATATACAAACAAAACATTATTAAAAACTGCAATTATAATAAACTTTTTAAATAATAATATAAATTAGTTCTATTTTTTTGTATTATTGTTTTTTTTTTTTTTTACTGTTTATTGCTTTAAAACGTTATTAATATATAAACAAAATATTTTTAAAAACTGCAATTATTATAAACTTCTTAGATAATAATGTAAATTAAGCTAAAGTACTTTGTTTTGCAAGCTTATTACTAGCAACGTGCTATTTTTTTATATTATTATAATTATTTTTAATATTTATTGTTTTTAAACGTTATTAATATAAAAACAAAATATTTTTAAAAGCTATAATTATTATAGCGTTTTGAAATAATAACGTAAACTAAATAATTTTGTTTTATAAGCATTAAACATGTTTTTATGCTTAAAAAAAATGCTGTAAGTACTTATTAAAGCATTATAATAAACTTAATATAAAAATAACTCATTTTTGGATATTTTTTTTTAAGTAAAAAAATTATTTAAATTGCTATAAAAAAACAACATTTAAAAACATATAAAAACAAACAAAAAAAATCCTAAAAGCGCTAATACTTAGCTAATAAAAAGCATTAAATAAAAGCTTAAAAGCGCTAATACTTAGCAAATTAAAAGCATTAAATAAAAGCTTAAAAAATAAAGCAATAAATATAATGCTTTTATATTGCTAAAAATTTTAAAGTGTTTATTAATTACTTGCGATTTTTTTATTTGTTGTACTAATATAAATAGCTGTTTTAATTGTTTTTTTTTTTTGTTTTAAATTAATGTTTTTTTATGCTTAATTTTTACTTTAACGCGTATAGCATAACTAATATAATTTTTAATACAATAGTTTAGCTTAAAAAAAACGTAAAAATAGTATAAAAAGTAATAGCATTTTTATAAAACAAATAAAACAATTTTTACTAATTTTTTATTAAGCTAAAGTACTATAAAACAAATAAAACAAATAACTATAATGCTTTGTTAAGCTAAAATGCTATAAAATAAATAAAATAAATATTTATAATGCTTTGCTAAACTAAAATACTATAAAACAAATAAAATAAACATTAATAATGCTTTAATAAACTAAAGTGCTTACTTTATGTAAATTTATAAATAATATATTAATATGTTTTTAAAGTATATAGCAAAATATATATTTATTTATTACTAAAAACAACAAAAGTAAAACTAAAGCAAAGCTTTTTTATTATAGTTATTATTTTAAAGATAACTTTTTTGCAAAAACTACTTTAAACGTATAAAAAATGCTTAATTGCATTAGCTGCTAAATAAATTAATATTACTATATATAAAAAAAAGTAAACTTATTAGCTTAAAAAAAGCAAAAATGTAAGCTAATGTAGTTTGCTATACTATAAACTATATTTATGCATTTATAAAAAGAACTAAATATAATTAATATTTTGTTTTTTTAAAAAATAGATTTGTAGTTATTAAATAAGTTTATATATATAAAAAGTCTGCGTTATAAATATTATACAATTAAAAAAAAAAAGTTAAATAAAAAAACGCAAAAACTGCATTTTAAATATAACATTATAAAAAATAAAATATTAGATATAAAACCGCAAAAACTGCGTTATAAATAATATACTATAAAAAAAAAATGTTAAATAAAAAACAATAAAAACTATAATTTATAATGTTTTGTATGCATATGCTAATAAAAGCTTTTAATAGCTTAAAAAAATTAGCTATAATATTATTTATATTTGCTTTTTTTTTTGTTTTTTACTTTTTGCTAATTTATATATTAGTGCTAAAAATGCTAGCTATTATTAAGTTTTAATAGCAGTATATTGCTTAACTTTTAAATTTATAGCAAAAAAAAAAAATAAAACAAAAGATTTTATAAATGTTAAATTTAGTATATTAGTAATAGCAGAAATATTTTAAGCTAATATTTTAGTATTATAAAATAAAAAAATATTGTTTTTTTTTGCTGTACTTTAATAACTTATTATAGTACTATAGCATAAAAGTTTTTATAGCAGTTTTTTAAAAGTGCTAAAAAAAAAATTTCTATAAATATATTTTATGTGCTAAGTTTAAGCATTAGCTTTATTATAATTATTTATAAAATAAGTATATTACTTATAGCTTTAAGCTTTAGTAATAAAATATAAGCAAAATTTATATTGTTTATTTATTATGCTTTTTTATTTAAGCTAAAAAAATATTAATTAATAAGCATAAGCTAAAATAAATTATTTATAAATTTTAGTAAAAAAAGCGGCATTTATAATAAACTAAGCTTTTAGCGTTTAATATTCTGTTTTTTGTGTTTTTTAGTTTGCTTTGCGTAAGCAGCATTATATGTTATTAAATTAAACATTTTATATGTTTTAGTATAAATTTCCAATTTGTTTTTATTTTATTTTTTAAAAAAGCTATTTTTAAAGTGCTTTAAAAGCTTTTAAGTACAATTTTTTAGCAAAAAGCTAGCTTACTTAACAAAATATTAAAAAGCACTAAAAATATTAAAATATAGTTATTTAGCTAAAATATTATTAATTTTTTATTTTTTGTTAAAGTACTTTTTTTTAAGATTTATAAAAGTTATAAAAAAATTATTTTTGTTTTTATTTTTGTTTTTATTTTTGTTGTTTTTTTGCTAAAAAACATTTTTTGCTGTAAAAATAAAACTTAATAAAACTTTAAACAACATATTATAGCAGCAAATAAAAATAACTTTTATTTACTAATAAAAAAAACTAAAAATAAATATTAAAAACTATAAACTTTTAAAATTAACAAAAAAAAAAAGTAATAAAATAAAAACTAAAAGTTATAAAAAATAGCAATAATAATAGCTATAGTACTAGCAGCAATAATAGTAGTAATAATAGCAATAATAATAATAGTAGTAATAATAGTAGTAATAATAATAGTAATAGTAGTAATAATAGCAATAATATATAAAAGATAAATATAAATAAATAAAAGTACTATTATGCAAGCATAATAATAATAGCAAAAAATGCAGCTAGTTTTATTAAGCTGTTTTAAAAAAAAATATTTTTTTGTTATATTATATTATTAATAAATTATTAAAAATAATAAAATATATAGTTATATTAATAATAGTGCATTAATATAATAAATAAATTAAAAAAATTAAATAGTAAAAGTAACATATATAAAAAAAGTAAAAAGTATAGCTTAAAATATAACAAAAGAAGTATAATACTATTATATGTTTATAAATTGCAATAAATGCTACTTTTTTGCTATATTTTTGTTTATAAAAATATATTAGTATATAAGTAAACAAGCTAAAACTATTTATAAAAGTTTATAAAAAATCTAAAGCTACGTATTACTAAGTTAATAAAAGCATTTAAAATATATACTTTTGCTATTTATTTGTTTTTTTAATGTTACTTTAGTAAAAAAAAAAAAACCAGTAAAAAAAAAAATCATTAAATATAGCAAAACAAACTAAAAAATATAGTTGCTAAAGTAAATAATGCTAAAATTGCAATAAAAAAAGCTTTGCTAAAATAAGCTTATAATTTTAACTAAAAAGTAACTTAAATTAAAAAGCTAAATATATATAAAATAAAAAAAAAAGTATAACTAAGTTTTAAGCGTTTTATATACTAAGTTATAATACTAAAAAAAGCAATTTACTACTAAAAAAATGCATAGTTTTGATTTTTTTTTTATTTTTTATATTATACTAAGTTAAAACATTAAAAAAAGCAATTTACTACTAAAAAAACGCATAAAGTTAATTTTTTTTTAATTTTTTATGTTATATTAAGCAAACTATATTATATGCTAATTGCTTATAATGCTGCAATAAAAGCATTTCTTTTTTAAATGCAACGTATGTATATATAACAGCAAATTTTTTTAAATCTTAGGTACACTAGTAAACTATAATGCTTTTTTTATTAAGCAGTTATTTGTTTAAAGCTTAAAACTAGCTTGTTTTTAAAGTACAAAACTAAAAAAAAATCTTTAAGTTTTAGCAATATTATAACAGCATAAAAACAAAAAAAAAGCAACGTATATTTTATTTATTACTTAGTACTTACTATAATATATAAGTTTAAAGCGTAATATAAGCTATAAATAAACTATGTTATGTTATATTGTTATATTTATATATAAAAGGTGTTTTAGCTTAGTTATAACGCTTTATATTAAACTAAAAGCAAAAAAAAAAAAAAAAAAGGAAAAAACTAAAAAAAACCAAAAAAACTAAAACGCAAAAATAAATAAAAAAAGCTATAAAAACAAAAAACCTAGTATATAAAATAAAACGTATTATAAATAGCTTATTGCTTTATTTTTTTATAATATATATGCTAAAAAAACAAAGTAAACTTTATAAGCTAAAACTTAATAAAAACGAAATAATTATTAGCTATGCGTTTTTTGCTTTGTTTTCTTTTTAGCTAGTTAAGGATTAAAAAGATATTGTTAAGCTTTGCTTTAAAAAAAAAGCAGTATAAGCTATAATATAAATATTATATTACGCTTTTTATAAAAATGTAAAACTATAAAAAGCTAAATAAGCTTATATAATTTAACGTTAAATTATTTAGTTATTTAGCTTTTATGTTATTAGGGGTTAGGGTTAGGGTTAGGGTTAGGGTTAGGGTTAGGGTTAGGGTTAGGGTTAGGGTTAGGGTTAGGGTTAGGGTTAGGGTTAGGGTTAGGGTT